>PITA01020613.1:0-34493 GCA_004023965.1 Spilogale gracilis | reverse complement strand
ATCGGGCTCCCTCCTAGGCAGGAAGCCTGCTTCTCTCTCTCTCACTACCCCTGCTTGTGTTCCCTCTCTGGCTGTGTTTCTCTCTGTCAAATAAATAAAATCTTTAAAAAAAAAAAAAAAAAAAGAACTGATATGAGATCAATATTCTACTTAATCCCCAGACTAAAAAAGTAATGTTACATTACTTGCATATAAACAGCAAACTTGAAAATGATAAATCCATGTGAATTCAAGTCCTAAAGTATGTCCCGCCTCTGTCCCTGTCCTGCATAGAACTGTTTACCCAATCTGAATATCTGAGGACATTGTGACAAAGAGTGTTACATCCTCTTTAGAAGATGCAGAGAAGGGGCGCCTGGATGGCTCAGTTGGTTAAGCGACTGCCTTCGGCTCAGGTCATGATCCCGGAGACCGGGGATCGAGTCCCACATCGGGCTCCTTGCTCGGCGGGAAGCCTGCTTCTCCCTCTCTCACTCCCCCTGCTTGTGTTCCCTCTCTGGCTGTGTTTCTCTCTGTCAGATAAATAAGTAAATAAATCTTAAAAAAAAAAAAAAAACAAAGAAGATGCAGAGAAATTCACGTCCTCGTGGATATAAAGAACAGTTCAGAAGTGGTGATTATTCCCCAAAGTTCATCTGTCTTATCCCTCAATAAAAGCAGCTCTCAGCCTCTATGCAGAGTTCTAATTTCCCAAATCTGACTCCCTGATAATTCAGGAGTGAGGAACTGGCCATTTGGTGCACAGAATTAGGGAGGGTGCTTCCTACAGTTCAGAACCAGAGCTCAGATGACATTTTTACTTATGGGAAAAAAAATAAAAGTTAAAAGTATTATTATTATTAATGCTATAAATCAAATGGCTCGATTGCTATTTCAGAACCCAATGACTTATGATAGTGTATCTATATAAAGAAACAAGTTGAAAGTAAACTTTAGAAGTTAAAACTTACCCACATTGCAGTATACTGCAACTTAAAAAGCATTTAATATATTTAAAAATATCTTCTCATGCAAATGTTCAGAGAATCCTAGTAACCCAGAATGTTTAGCAGGGAATACATTATTACATTCATATTTCAAATGGCACCCTTGCTAGAGAAAGTCTAGATGACATGCCCAAGCTCATCTCATCAACAATGGGAATGCTTTCCTTTACTGAGCTAGTGAGGTACACCTGCCCCCACATTCCCAACTTCTCTTGTAAGCACCCAAATTCCTATTATTCTTCAGATCTCCAGCCCAAATACTTCTGTTTTCATAAAGATAGTTATGATGCTTGTGTACCCCCCCATCACTATCACTAGTGATAGTGATGTGTTCTTCCTTTAAACTCATAGCACTTTAACACTGTTCCTACCATAAATAAATAGATTTGGAATAAGAAGATTTGGTTTGATTTCTGCTTGATTATTTACTATCAGGATTATCCTAACAAGTAAAGTAACCATAGTAACCTAGTTTCTCATTGTTACAGTCAACAGAATATACGTCCATGGAATTATTTAGAAATTTAATTTTGATAAAATAAGTAGGAAAGCACTATGTCAACTGTAAAGCCCTTTACAAAGTTACTTCTCATATATATACTTTTCTCTTTCTCATATACAACTTTTCTTCCTATTTTATTTCCTGGAAGAAAGACCACAACCAATGAATTCTTGATTCTGTCAGAGCACTCACAGATGCTTCACAAGAGGCATCTGATACAAACTTGCAGAATGAATGAATGGTTGAAAGTATTTTGATATTAATCAAGGTACCTCTCATAAAGCAGAATGTTCACCGCAACATGCCAAATGTGGAAGGCCAAAACGTGACTTTGACTTCTCTCCAGTCTCATTGCTATTTTCCCCTACCACTTCAGCCAACCTAGATTTATCTCTGATTCCTTAAATACACCCCATGTTCTTCTGGCCCTAGGTCTTGGGCCAAACCATCACGCCCTTTCATTCCCTTCATCTGTTGAAACAGTATCCATCCTTAGCTCAAAATGGCTCACATGCCATTTTCTCCATGAAACTTTTCTTAATCTCACCCATTGGAAAGGACACTTATTCTGAAGAGTATTTGTCCATCTTTCTCATAACTCTTATCTTTTGACCACATATTATGTTGCCCTTTGCATGTATTATATCACCTAATATACTGTGATCTTGCAAATATCTGCATTATGTTTTAGTTATCTTTATATCCTCCCAAACATATATTAAAATGTCCTCCATATAATAGGTATTCTAATAATGTATGTGGCTTCAAAGTCTGACTGCATGGCTGTTTTAATAATTTGCCTAAAAAATGACATTTTATGAAATCATCACCTATTGTATGAAGTCATTATTACCATCCATTCCTAGCAACATTATACAGTATGAGCAGAAACATGTCTTCACCAAAATCTTAAAAGCTACAACTATATAAACAAACTACTTATAATCCAATTTCCACTATAATTTGAATGCAGCATGGTCTTATTAACTGCAAAGTTATATTAAAGATGGTTTATCTGAAAAGCTAAGGTACTTAATAGGACTTTTGGATAAGAAGATAAAGATACTTCAGAAAACAACCAGAAGTTAACACATTTTTAATTTAAATCATTTTAATCTCTCATCACAGTAAGTATCCCAACTAACCTAACAGCTAATAATAATCGTCAATGCTGTTAATATCATAAAAGAGATTTCATTTATAATAAGGGTACACAAATCTCCTCTCTCAGGGATCTTTAAATCATGTAATTGTTCATTGCCTGCTATCAGTTCCTTCCTGGGCTGTTAGCAGACAAAATGCACACATAGCCCACTAACAGCTGTCCTGCAGACAAAGTGACTTCTGTGCCTTCTCACTGGGTAGGAGCCACCAGATTTCTTTTAAAAACATATTCGTCTAGCCTCTCTATTCTCACGTATATTATTATCTCATCTTCACTAAGTTACTTCTTAACTCCAGAGAATTCCTGAGCTTTTTTGCTGTTCTGGGCTTTTTGCCCCTCCTCCCAGAATGTTCCCGAACCCCTACCTATTACGTCTTTTATTATTCAGTGCCTTTAAGTGTTAGGTTAAACTTAACTGACTTCTTGAGAATTACTTTTCTATCCTCACAGTAAACAAAGTTGAGCTCATTTGTGTCACTACTGGCTCCTTTATGACTTGATAGGTCAGCAAGGCTTACCAAAAGACTTGAAGATAGAAACTGTGGTCTTCTGAGCTGCAGTTTTTCCTGCTCTCATGACTTCTTCACTTTGCAAACTGACTTATACTGTTATAAATGACTCTCAACTAATGAGCGAAGCATGCCTTCACAGCTATATCAAAATCACTGGCAGGGAAAGGGGACAAATAGTTCGGCAAAGTTTATTCAATTTTATATTAAAATTGCATTTATAACGTGAAAACAAAGTCTGCTTTTTTCCCAGCGCAGATATGACCCCAGTTTAGAGTACCTTCAGCTGGGTAGGCCGGAGTATGAATTTAAGTTAAACTAATTGTCACTGCACACTGAACAATAAATATCACTGTACACTACACAATAAACAGCATGGATCCTACAGGACAGAGTGCAATGAGTCAATGCTCAGCATCTCTGAACTGATCCATTTTTACTTTATATGCCAAATTTACCAGAAATTGTGACAATATTTTGGGCTTATTCTTGGAGAAAATATTTAACATTTTTTAAACTTATAATTAGCAGAGAAGAAAAAGAGAAAGGAAGGAGGGGAGGGAGGAAAACAATGTCATCCTATGATACCACGGATAAACCAAGCATCATTTGTGCAAGATGATGATATGGTTTAAAAGCATGAACACAGTGAATAAATGCACTCACCTCGGTTAAATGAGGATTGGGGTTAAAACCACAGAGGCTACATACAGTGGTTTGACACTCAGTGCATGTGTTAAAATTGGCCTTTTCTGGAACATGCAACAGAAGTTCAGTGGTATTGCAAAGAGGACAGATGGTTTTAGGGAGACCATGTACTGGAGTCTGTGCCGCAGATGGAGAAGTCGGTGGCTGCAGAGGTTTCCCAGCTCCTGTTTGGCTTACTGGTTTTGGAGACTGCTGAGCTGAAGGCTTTGCTGGGCCAGGCTGTTGAGGACTGGATTTCGCTGGACCAGGCTGCTGAGATGAAGGCTTTGCAGGGCCAGGCTGCTGAGATGGGGGCTTGGCCGGGCCAGGCTGCTGTAGAGGGGGCTTTGCAGGGCCAGGCTGCTGAGGTGGGGGCTTGGCCGGGCCAGGCTGCTGAGGAGGGGGCTTTGCAGGGCCAGGCTGCTGAGGTGGGGGCTTGGCCGGGCCAGGCTGCTGAGGAGAGGGCTTTGCAGGGCCAGGCTGCTGAGATGGGGGCTTGGCCGGGCCAGGCTGCTGAGGAGAGGGCTTTGCAGGGCCAGGCTGCTGAGATGGGGGCTTGGCTGGGCCAGGCAGCTGAGCTGGAATTTTTCCTGGCCCAGCCTGCTGAGCCAGAGACTTTGTTGGCCCAACCTGCTGAGAAGGAGTTTTCGCAGGCCCAGGCGGCTGAGCTGGGGACTGTGACCCAGGTTGGTGAGCTGGGGACTTCGGTGTCCCTGACTGCTGGGCTGGGGGCTTTGCTGGCCCTGGCTGCTGAGATGGAAGTTTTTCTGACCCAGCCTGTTGAGCTTGAGGCTTCGCAGGCCCGAGAGGCTGAACTGAAGACTTTGGCCCAGGCTGCTGAGCAGCAGGCTTGGTTGTCCCTGGCTGTTGAGCTTGGGGTTTTGCTGTCCCTGGCTGCTGAGCTTGGGGCTTTGCTGTCCCTGGCTGCTGAGCTGAGGGCTTTGCAGGCCCAGGGTGTGGCGTGGCAACTTTTTCAGGTCCAGGTTGCTGGGCTGCAGGTTTTCCAGGACTTGCTTGCTGAACAGGTGGTTTGGATGGGCTTTGCAGTGCGGGTTTAACAGATTCCCCCCTTGCAGCCTCAGACTGTTTAGTCTGAGGCCTGGCTACATCTCTTTGAAGTGGCAACTGTGCCTGGTCTGTGTGAGGTGCCTGGGTAAGCCCCTGAATTGGCTTGCCTGTCCCTGGAGGTTGTGATTTCATTTTTTCCGGTTGCTGAGAAGATACTGATTTGAGAGAGCCATCTTGCTGTGGTGGGACCCTCACAGTCCCTTGTTTTGGACCTGGCTTAGGTGACGGTTGTGATGGAGGCTTTGTGATTCCTTCTGGTTTTCCTTGTTCCTTCTGGGCTGTTTTTTGTTTCTTGGCAGTTTCTTCCTGGGATGCATCAGAGTCTGATATCAAATCAAAAGGATTGAATTTATTTACAACAGAGGAGACAGCACTTAAAGGGTTAACCTCTGAGAGGAAGCCAGGCATCATATTAGACTTGTGCTCTTCCTTCAGATCAGTTCTGGACTTTGATTCTTTCAAGCTAATAGTGGAAGGGCTCCTTCCAGGCGACTTCTGTTCTGACCTCAGAGTGTCTGTAGTTCTACTCTTACTGAGACCAGGCTGAGCTGAACGCCCAGGGTCCGGCGGTTTTCCTGGTTGCTTTGGAGGATGACTACTATCCAGCTCCTGCTTCCTAGAAGAGTGAAACAAAACGAAGTCAAAATAATGGAAACTATTCCAACTCAAAATAATCTTAACGAGTCATTACTTCTCTAGACCTCAAAATTACACAGGTACGAATATAACTAGAACACATTTTTATAGCATCCTGTAAATGATCATAAAATCTTTAAAGTCTTTGTTACTTTCTTTACATGGATAGGGATTTTCACCAGGGTAAACAAGAGGAGGGCAGGAATCAATACTTGCTACTCTAAGTGATGAAGAATTAAGCTATCTAGGTAGACATTACTTATAATAGTTTATATTTACACTTAATAGAATCTGGCCATCCTTAAAACCTCATTAAATATATTAACTCCATAAACCAATGCAGGGCCATGATCTACTACATTCATGTTTGAAGAATGTCATTCTTCCAAATTCTAATAGCACCAAGAATTAAAAATATTTATTTTAAAATGTGGGAGCTTGTTGCAACCATTTTTGTTTTGTATTTTACTTGATTACAAGAAGTTACATTAGTAACATACAGCATACAGGACATCAGGGAATATTTTAATAAAGGAGATTATGTGATATATTTCCTGGAACTCTGAGAAAGTTGATAATCTATTCAATTTTACCCTATTCTGTTGAAAAAGAAAATATCCCTCAAATATTATCCTTATTAAACTTCATAAAATGAGAAGTCGTACATTAATTCGAAATTTTTGAGGAACAATTCCATATTTCTTGTAGGAAAAAAATGTTACGTCACTTATTTTTCCAATAGCTCATTTTTAATCCGAGATCTCTATGTAAAATAATGATAGATGCTTAAGGAATCTTGATACACAGCCTGGTACACAGATAGCAACAAGCTGGCTGTGACCCCACTTTGGAAAGTACTGTTACTTTTCTCAGAAGAAGAAAATACATAATAATCACCTCACTTAATATTTTCTGTAACATTTACTATAATCACTGTAAGATTATTAGCAGTAATATTTATTACTGACAAAGATTTAAGAACATAACTAATTTGCAAAATTTCTTTAGATTCATACATGATGGATCTTTAAATAGTTTTGGAAACATGATCACTTCAAAATGACTATGGTTAAATAACTAAAATATTTGACTTTTTTTATACTTTCAACCAAAAACCAAATACACAACTTTTTTAAATAAGCCATTCTTTACTGATACAACTATTAAGAACAGGCTGTATTAGAATTACATAAAAATAAAATTCAAGTATTTCATTGATATATGAAGCTTCTTAATTGTGGAAAAGATCTATTTCTTTTTAATAAAAAGAAAAAAGAGAAAGAAACAGTTATTCAGTAGCACTTAAAATATGAGATGATCACAATAAAGTTCTACAGGTTTTAATTTGGTTTGTGAAAATTTACCTCCTAATGGGCCAGATTATAAATTTTTAATTTCAAGTCATTTAATATTTAATATGAATTAAGTTTTTGAAATTCCCTAAATGGTACAGAAATTTGAGAGAGATCAAGTTATAAGACATAGTAGAAAGAAATACCGACATATTACTTCTAGATAGCAAAAATTCGGAAGGAAATAATTTATAAAAGCCAATTTATGCAAAGAGCGATTTTCTAATAAAAGCTGAATACATGGAATTCTTAGTTTTAGCAATTTCCTCCAGGAAAAAAGTTACAAAAACTTAAGATAATTTAAACAAGGAACTGAAATTTTTACCCTAATTAATTCCAATGGTTCTAAGGTATCTTTAAAAACACTATATATTTCCGGGCACCTGGGTGGCTCAGCGGGTTAAGCCTCTGCCTTCAGCTCAGGTTATGATCTCAGGGTCCTGGGATTGAGGTCTACATCAGGCTCTCTGCTCAGTGGGGAGCCTGCTTCCTCCTCTCTCTCTCTGCCTACCTGTGATCTCTCTCTCTCTGTCAAATAAATAAATAAAATCTTTAAAAAAAAAGGCATTAAAAAAAAAACCACTATATATTTCCATGTGGGGAAAATAATTTTGAATGTTTCTGTACAGGCCACTCATGTGTTGTTCCCTTCCAAAGGAAGATAGAAGCGCTATAGTAAACACCCTAAAATAGATTATTTTCAAAAATTTCACTGTTTAGGTCTTCACATTATTCCAGAAGTGTTCCAAATTCAATTAATAAAATCTACCACTTTCATGAGGGCATATGCTTAGGAACTTCATTACAGAAATATCCATCTCCTAAGGAATTATTTTGGTATTTTATTGAATTGGCTTCCCAGTAGAGTCCTAAAGACCTATATTTAAAGAGTGCATGCACACACACACATATACACATACAAAAAAAATCTATTTTTAATTTAACTAAATTGTCTTTTCCTGAAAATACTATTAAACTTAAATCATTGTCTGTGTTTCACATAATCCAACATATGTACAAAACTAATAAAAATTAAACTTTGCAAATACCAAATATTTGTTATTGAGTGTTATATCAACACTAAAATTCAAAGCAATCTTACAGCAGAAATTATAATTACATGTACCTCCTACAAATATGTTATATAATAAAGTCTCCACAAGAAAATACTGATATAGCCATAAAGACTGCCCTACAAGTTAAACTAATTTCATCCACTAGAACTATATAGGTAAACATTAAACATGGAGATATGGATGTGAGAAACACACAACTGCTAAAAGAACATATAGATTTAATACTAAACAAAAATATAAAGATACCTCAGCTAACTGTGGTCTTCTGGTGAATTTTTGTTTGGTCTAACAGCTGTTCCATTAAAAAGAAAAAATGAATAAAATGCAATCTGTGTCTTGTATACTATACTGTGACCTCCTAGAGAAAGTGTTTCACTCATCTTTGCATCACTAGAACCAAACCTGTTAACTAGAGCATTAGCATCTGATGGATGAACGAATGAACGAAAGAACAGATGGATGACAATGAATCAATGAATGAATCAGGTTTTTGTTTTATGCTACATTAATGTTTCTTGAATTCTTTTCAAATTCTTCACAGTCATTCTGAGATATAAATGGAAACATTCTACATAACATTTTAGAACCTGGAGTTGGCCTGCTACTCTAGGAAAAAAGACAGTTGTGGAGTTGTCTACCAGTAGGAAAGGCCCAAAGGAATACTAAAGAAAATAAGGGATCCAGTCAAAATTCCTACAAAATATTCTACTAATCAGAAGTATTTGTTAGTAAAGCCCTTCTCATATCTGTGGCTGTACACAGAATGAGCAGACCAAGTGATAAAACTGCTTTTCCCTGGGTCTTCAATTAATCAGAAATCCAGAAGCATATTTTTGTAACCTGTAACTTCTAGTGTGTAACGGCCCATGTTTATACAACCTCCTTTTTCATTACTGCTGTCATCCCCAGTTTATAATTTTTTTCATAGATTAGCAGAAAAAATATTTCATCTACAAATGAGGGAAACACACATTCACGGATACGAATCTAAAAGCAGTTGGGATGCTAACTTTTTTTTTAATGGAGCACGACAGGAAATGACACTTAACTTGACAGTGCTGAGTCACATAAAATTTTCTGATATTAGAAATATAAGTAACTTTGGGGACAGCTACTCATTTTTATACTATAGAGGATACTGGGGCTTAAAGAGGCTAAGGGACTAATCCAAGGTAATAAAACTAGTTAGTCACAGATATCTGGTATCCAGACTCCTGGGGGTGGGGGCGGGGAGTTCCACTACATGGCACTGACTTTTCCATATGTTAAAAAAAAAAAAAAAAAAAAAAAGATACAGATACATAAAAACAATTCACAACAGTGATGAACTCAATATACAGTGTGCCTGGAAACATCACTGCCAGTGCCATTCACTGCCAATATTGAGATCACTACTTTATGGTCCCTTCAAGTTAAAATTCAAACAAAAACATCCCTGTCAATTTGTAACTGATCCTCACAATGACTCTACAAAATAGGTAAGACAAGCGGCACATGCCTTACTTGAAGGTAAGGAAACTGTGGAACCTAGGCTGAGAAGCATACATAATTTGTCATGAGCCTGTTAAAAATAATAGGATAAGAACCTAGGTCTCTAGGGTCTCAACCCTTATTCAAAACAAAACCACCATCTCTAATTGACACACTTAACCTCTTCAAACTTTAAATAATTTGGATATACTTTCTCACATATACTTAAGTTAGCGTGCTTCTAAAAATCTAAATGATAAACCAAGTGTTTCTTTGGTTATCACATCCAGGAATAACAACTTTCCAAATATTATGTACATTTTATAAAAACCTTTCACTAAAATAGAAGCAGGTCTCAAAAATCAGAAATACAGTGCTTATACAGTTAGATGAAACTTTCACCAGTAACTGTTGAGGCCACAGACTGTTAATAAAATTCAAAATAACAAAATTATCAGTGCCGAATCTGATATAAGCACAGCATAAAACCAGTTTCACAGGCTAAAAACATTATTTTTCAGTCACCCACTAAACAGAAGAAAAGTTAAGAATATGGAAATAAAAGCTCACACTTTTTCCTGGTCTGTATAACCAGCATGCTAAAACCTGTTGCATGTACCTCTTAGGAAAAACTGTGAGAGAGCTGGCATACATTCCTAAAAGGCTAATAAAAGTATTGTACCTTGTTATTACCCCATGAAAATCTAATATAGGAACGTTTAACATCTTTTTCCAAGTCAGGTTTTCATCAGTAGAGAAAAGAGGTACATATCATAAGCTATAATACTTAAGGTAATGGATATGAAAGCCTTTAAACCAAAGAAATAGCACCATATATTATTAGTTGAAAAACACAAAAAAACACATTTAACATAAAGGAGCAAGTTTTTCTAATAGTGGTGGCTTCATTTCAAGAACATGGGGGTTTTAGCTGATATATTCTAAGCAATTAAGATTGTATGTTAAACATAATCCAACTATCTGTTACACTTTCATGTTAAAATAATTAGGTGATAAAATTATACCACATACTTATATAATAGTTCAGAAGTTAAAATACTTTTATGAAGTATAGGTTAAGAATCTACATCTACAATATGCAGATCTTTCATATTTCCAATACCCCAAATGAAAATTGTAGGTCTCTCTTCAGTTATCATGAAGCAGAAATGATTTCAGGACAACGGACAGAGAACTATACTCTAAGGGAGGGTGTAAAGTTAAAGGGTTTGTTTACAATAATAAACGCAGAGACGGGCACAATGATTATACCCTCTTACTACTCTAATTAGAAAACAACTAATTTATTAGATGAAGGAAAATGGAGAGCTAGAGAGGGAAATTAATACGTTAATATTACAGAATAGCTCCTAAATGCCTTGCAAGTTGTCACTTATTTGCTTTGTCTTAAAATGTATTGGAAATTAATCTTAAGATAACACAAATTCACATGTTTTTCCATCAACTAAGATACTTTTGCATATAAAATAACGATAGTTTTAAAAAATAGCACATACTAATTCAGAAATGCATGTACAGCACCTGGTCCGCTGCAACCAAACCATCTGTTTAATGCCACAACATATTTTAGGGTCCCTCAATGACTATAAAAGGTGTATTCATTCTATACCTTCTACCTAAACAGCTCCTCTTCTCCCTTGGGGGTGGGGTGGGAAGGAAGGATAAATCACCTCCAGGGGAATTAAAGGTATTGTGAGAGAAATATTTCAGACATCATTCACAGAGAAAAAGATGCCGAAATGACTGAGGAGATTTAATCAGAGACAGGTAAACACCCAGTTCTATCCATTTCCCAACACGTCCGTTTTCTATTAATGGAAGACTTCCAGATTAGTGAAACACTGGAGGGCGTCTCTCCACGCCATCCTAGAGGAAAAGGGTTCCAAAAGGCCAAAAATCACAACCTAAAATCACGGTTCCAAGAATTCAACCCTTGACTATCCCACCAGAAACTCTAAAATGCATCATTTTTATTCTGCACATCGTAAGGCTTATGATCTCTTTATCGTCACCCCATTAGGGAGAATAAAATGAACGGAAACGACATATATGTACTGCCGTGCTGGCACATACGGACTGGCACATATGTGCACGGGAAGCTGTACATATATGCCCGGACATATACATCATGCTGTGCGTGCCTGTGCATGGAAGGCGGCTCCGCAGCGGCCGGGGGAACGCTTCCCTTGGGCAGCCCCTGCGCCCTTGACATGACAGCGGCGATCTGTCTCCTCTCCTCTTCGCTCAGCTGGCTTAGATCCGCCTCCATGCCGGCCGGGATCATGGTGTGCAAGGAGCTCCCTGCCCCGCCAGCCCCTCCTCCGGCTGCTGCCGCCGCCGCCGCCAGCCCTTCCGGGAGCCCTTCCCCTTCCAAGCTCGCCTCGTTGCCCATGGCTCAGGGGGACTCGGGGCCGCCCCGCTCCCTCCTTGCGCTGCGTCCCGGTCGGGAACCCCGCGGCCCCAGCAGCAACTGGAGCTGGGGTCCGCCGTGGGGCGTGGAGGCGGTGGAGTCCCAGGGCTCGGGACCCCGCACAGCTGTCGGGAACGCCAGGCGGGTGTTAGTCCCGCTCACAGGTGACGCCCGCAAGCCGGTGCCTCCTCCATGTTGGACAACTCCCCGAAGCCGCCTCAGCGCTCGGAGGCAGGGAGAAGCAGGTCTGAGCTGTGCCAGCCGGGCGCCGTCCGCCCCTCCCACCGCGCCCCGCCTCCTCGCCCGCGCCCTCGCAGTGCGCATGCCCCTCTCGGAACAGGTGATGGCCGCGCCCGCTCCCATCCCGCGCTGCGTCGCTCTGTATCCTTCCTCACTCTCATCACCGATTTAAAGGAGCCCGGGGAGAGCGCAGCTGAAAGCCGGGACAAAACAGCCGGCGTTTCTTTCAGGCATATTTCAGGATGCCTCAACCTGAGTTTTAGCGAACTACATTCAAGGGGTGGGGAGGGGCTGGAAGGGAAATATCGGGTCCCTTCTTCGGACTCATGGGATCTGTAGTTTCAATTTTTTGTTTTTTAAGGGAGGGTTTTTTAAAGATTTTAGGAATGGATTCAGGTGACTGGAAATTAACCTATGATATCTTTGGGACAAATTCTTCCAGAGGAGCTAAAACTGGAGCTTTTTATTTAGGACTTTTCCAGAATAATTACATTAAAATCTTAGATACGGCATCAGTAGGCAGGTAAAGTTTTTGAATGTCTATCACTGCATTGTTCCCTAAAGGGACGACGCAAAAGTAGAGGATTATGGGAAATTATGCGTGGGATACTGTAGTAAGATTCAGATTGTAGAATATTAAAATATTAAAGTGGTGTGAAATTTTGAAAACATGAATTCAACCCCTTTTTTGGTACAAATGCGGACTAAAGAACCCCAAAAGTTAATTTGTATAGAAGCATATAGTTGGTTAGCTGCAGAGGTATCACTATTAACCATTCTTTCAGACCCACTCCCAACCCTTCCGCAAATACACAAACTCTTCCTGCTACTACATTTCCTAGAAGGGAATGTTTTACTTCAACACTGTATATGCAGCCCAAGTTTGACTACCTACCTTGGCTAACAAAATGGATCTAATGTCCAATGTTGAGGTTAAAGAAAATCAAAAGCTAACAAATGGGAATAAATACACAGAAATGAGTAAGTTGCTCAAAGTTTCCAGGGTTTTACAATAATCGTTATAATAGTTTGGTATTTTGCATCCCATTTGTATCAAAACTTAAAAATCGCACAGTTTTAACAATTTATGGTAAGTACTCATCAGATGAAATATTACTGGTTGGGTTCCTGCAAAAACTTTGCATAAACTTTGATTCTCTCATAACATACTGAGCTATGACTTCCAAAGCCAAAACTGCTAAGAGTCATACATTTAAATAAGGAGCATGCTTTCACCTCACACAAACCAATAATATGAGGCAACGGGACATTTTGATGGCCCCATCTGGAGATAAATAGATAAACTGTCATCATACCTCCTGGAAATGAGTTTGCTTCAAGAAAGGAGATAATTGGTACATAATCTGAATCTCTGGCAAATAGACTAACTGGTCCAATGCCTAGCTAGCCCTAGAAATGAATAAAGCAAGAGTCAAGTGCTGATTATTTTCTCATAGTATGCTCAAGTGTGAGAATAAAACATATTTGGTATGTTTACATCCACAAAACACAAGCTTAGACAAATGATAAGATGAACATTCTTTAAAAGTCTAGCCTCAGAATAATGATTAAAGTAGAAAACAGATTAACTCTATATTCTCTCTCGTTCTAGATGGAAAGGAGCCTGTAATGTAATAAGAAAAAAATAAGAAGTGATAATTAATATGCAAACTAATGCACATAGACTAAACAAAAAGCAGTAATTTGTAAGATGGGAATATTATAGCCCATTGTGAAAACATGTGCACTCACCTTCTCCTTCCCTCTTTTCCCAGGAGCAAGCATCATCAGAAAACAGGAAAATGGGATATATGATAGAAAGAGTAAATGGACTATGGAAACAAGTAAGAAACATTTTGGTTGTTGAGATTTTAAAATGATTTTGCCTTTAGGACTTCTATACCTGTGAGTTTCGAAAAAATACTTCTTTTGTCAATCTTCCATTTGGGCTTAACAGTTGGCTGTGCTTGGGAGGTGTTTCCAATCCAAAGAAAAACACTAGAGCAGAAACCAGGTGTATTACTTGAGTGTGAATTCTCAGAATTCTGAGTGCATGAGGATGAGGAGTTAAATGGTATAGATAACCTTATCTGTACATTCCCTCTTTGCTTACCAGAGAAATATCACAATTAGTTTCATTCTGCAAATTCATTGATGGTGCTGTATTCAAAAATCTTTGCTGTTCCCCATTCATTTTACCTACTGTAATGGTCATTTATTTGAATTTAGATTTAATTTTATAAGCTAATAGTTCAGCTCCAATTCACTCAGCCTGATTAATGAAAACATGCAATGTTATATACCATGATGTCTTTCTAAAATTACTTCTCAACTATGGAAAACCAGATCTTTTCCGTTGTTTACTTTTTGTCTCATTTTCCCATGTAGTTTCTATTTTAGTAGATTAGAACCAAGCTAAATATGATAATTAAAAATGAAATATGACTAGCTAATGAGTCCTTAGAATGAAATTGCCCAGTCTACCCATGTCCTTGTAGATACCACTCAACCTAGACCACCCTGTGCGTCACATGTCCCATATTTGAATAAATTCAGGCTTTGCAAAGATTAAAGTTAGAATATTCTTCATCAACATAGAAGAATGTGTAGTCTCACTAGTTTTTAAGAACATACAATTAAATAACCTTCATATAATTCAGCCTTTTAATTAAAAATAATACCACATATTCATTAAACTCTATTTAGTAAGCAATTATCTGAATTGTGACTTATTTATTAAATGCCCATTGTATCCATATTAAAACCATTGTAATAGTGCAAGTGTTTTGTAAAATAGGCCATTTCATAAGCTAAACTTGAGAGTATAAATAGATTCAACTTTATGGAAAATCAAGAGCCTTAAAAAGAGTCATCATCTGTGACACACTTCTAGAAACTAGTCCTGAAGAGATCATTTGAATTATATAATGGGATTGTGGGGAAAAAATGTTCACTAGAGTATTATTTATAATAGCGATAAATAAAAAGTCATTACTGCCTCAGTAAACAAGAACAGAGAAGTAAAATCTGGTACAACCAGATGACAGTATTTTATGAAAATACTTAAAATAATGTTTTTAAAGGGTCCATTACAACATAGGAAAAATTTCACAAAGTATACAAAGGACAAATTTTCTTAAATTTACATGGTCACAATTGTGCAAAAATATTAAAAAACTAAAATGCATAGGAAAAAAACCCAGGAGATAAATAAGCCAACATACAAAGCCCATACATATTAACAAGAGGACCATAGGTAATCATACTTTTCCTTTCCAATTTTCTTTATCGTCCAAATTTTCCAAAATGAACTTGTAGGGTTTTTTTTTTTTTATGGTCTAAGAGCACCGATAGTTAAATTATTAAAACAACAAAAATAATGCAACCTGTTAAGCTGGTTAAGCAAGATGCTATCATTGTTTTGTGATGAATGCCTATGAAGAAAATGAAACAAAAACAGAAACAAAAACAAAAACCTTGGGATATGCCCTACCAGTGATTTCATGTGATTAGTTGAGTGATAAAACTTAAACTATCCTTATACTTTCTATATTTAAAAAGCCCATGCATTTTGTGTATGTGTGTATGCATATATTCCTGTTTGTTTTAAATGTAGGCAGTATGACATAATTTTTACATAGGCATATTTTTTTTTAATTTTCCTTCTGTGATACAAGAGAAGAGAGGGTGGTGTTAATTTAGTGAAGCAAGAATCTGCACTGTTGAAGTCTAACTTCATTTTTTGCTATGGTTGATCTGCTTCTCAATTGCAGCTCTAAGGCATTTTTGTTAGCTTTGCTTTAAAATGAGATTTGCAGCTATAAGAGGAGGAAATTCAAGTGAGATTGCACTTGATTATGAACCAGCTCCTCAATTTTGAGATATGAGAAGTACTTTAGAAAAAGTTTGATAAATTTATTTTTGAATTCTGACATCTGGACTATCAGGCAGTTTTTCCCCCCTTTATACTTATTCTACAACAAATGTATAATTTAAAAGAAAAGAAAAAGTTGCTTGTATGTAGGGTATATAAAATCGTAGGAATAAAATTAGTTACTAATGCCACTTTACACCATTACATTGTAGGCTGAAAAATGACTAATAAGTTATGAGGTTATAACTTAGGTGATTCAGCATTACTTATTCACCTGTTTTATAAATAGGCTTTAGAATTCAGGACCTGCTCTTTGGAAAATGGAGACATCTGTGCATGTCTTATTCTTGATGATTTTTTGGTTGACAGGTCTAACTCTAAATCCTAACTCTGACATCTTACACCTATTTGGGTTAGTAAGTCACTGACTTTTTATTTTTTTATTTTTTTAAAGATTTTATTTATTTGACAGAGAGAAACACAGCCAGAGAGGGAACACAAGCAAGGGGAGTGAGCGAGGGAGAAGTGAGAGAGGGAGAAGCAGGCTTCCTGCCGAGCAGGGAGCCCGATGTGGGGCTCGATCCCGGGTCTCTGGGATCATGACCTGAGCCGAAGGCAGTCGCTTAACCAACAGAGCCACCCAGGCGCCACCAGTCACTGACTTTTTAGAACATGAGGTTCCTCAACTGTAAAAATGGAGAAAATGATATGCTACCTCTCAGGGTCACTAATTACATGAGAATGAGATGTGAAAGCACTTTTAAAACTCAGAAACATATCAGCACAGTTGTGCTTGACTGTTACAATACCAGCGCTAGACGAATCGCACCTCTCTCTTTACAGTGGGACTGCCATGCTTCCCAGCAAGAGATACTCTTTTCTCACCGTCTGACTGGAACTGAACCCCTCCTCAAGAGAATGTGGTGGAAGAGACATGTAACTTCCTAGGCTAGCCTTCCAATCTGGCCCTCTTCATACTCAGAAACCTGCATGTTCTGAAGAAGCCCAGCAGGTGAGACCAAGAAGAAAAGAACTCAGGAGCCCCAGCCTCCAGTGATCCCAGCTGTGGCCTCATGGTGAGCCCACTGGAGAACCCTGACTCGGGGGCCATGTCTGCTAGCTGTGGTCACATCGCTGAATAGATGGAACCAACACAAGTGTCCAATGTGCCCAGAGAATTAGGAAGTTGGAATAATAGTTATGATAATTACTGTCTTATGTTAAGTCACTCATTTTGGGGAGTTTTGTTAAACTACTTAACTGATATTCCAGCTTTTACACAGTATGATTATGCATAATCTTTCAAAATTCCCTTTCCATTCTTTTGCTTCTAGTGACTATTTTCCCATTTACTGTCCAGATGGACTTGAGTTATTTGTTCAAAATTTCCAAATACCATCCTCCTAAACTATATGGGAAAGAGCTCAATTATGCTGAAAACTTATGTACTTGTATCATGAAAGACTCAAACAAGAAAATATATGGGAAGATCATTTTTCAACTATGTAATGCTGTCCAAATATAAAGTTATATAAAAAGATGAAAAATTCATGCATGAGATTTTTTCTGAGAAAGACCAATGTATTTATTTGAGAAACTTCCGCGGGAGGAAGGTGGCATTCTTAAGGTCCTACTCAAGATAGTGGCTAGATTACAGATTTACAGGTCCATATGATACAAATACTATACATTATATAACAGTGTCTTTGATATCTATCCAGTATAACCTGTTATCATTCATATTATCTTCTGAAGGAGTCAGGATCACATCAGCTAGAGGATGGGATCAGTTTTATCCAGGCTCATGATGGATTGGAATTCAGACATTTTGACAAGAGAAATTAGGGCTTATCTGCACTGCTCCATAGAATAGAGAGCAATTTGAATTGGCGGAGTAGCATGGATTGGAACACAAAAGTAGAGAAATGTATAAGGGATGAGAGGGATATGGTGCCACTTACTTTGTGAAAAGGGTAAATGGAAATGACCTCAGTGCTATCCTCTAGGGGTGACGTGGCCTAGGGACTGACCTGTCAGTGAGGCTTCAAAGTGGTTCCTGTGGATTGTGCAAAGTCAAGTCCAGCTTTGTCTTTCTCATGCAATTCCAGGAAAATACACATTACTGAGGCATTTGTTCTTTATGGAATCTTTGAGAGAGGACAGAAATGAGGAGTGGCACAGAAAGAGATGCATAGCTTTATATCCAAGTTGATATACATTAAAAACATAGGCAATATATAGATACCATGTGCATACACAGGAGACAAAGGACAGTTGGTATCTAAGTTTCAGTCATTATTATCATATGGGCTGAAGTATAAGGTATATAGGGTTTACACAGAGCCCCATAGTTTTCCCATGTGCTAATTCCAAGCTAATGGGAGAAATCTTTGCAAAGTTCTGCTCTTGTCTGTTTGCAATGAAAGACTAGATCCATTTCAATAGAGATATATAAAGCGGAATTGAAAAAAAAAATTACAGAGTACTCTTGGACAACAATTCAAAGCCCTGGGAAAATATTAAGGTTATCCACAGACATGTTGAAAAGGATCAATAGCCAGCCCTCATCTCAGACAAATTAAATCAAAATCTTGAGGGAAGTGGGTGGCATTTGTGTTTTTCAAAGCTCCCTAGATGATGGTAATATACAGCGTGGGTTGAGAACCACTACTTTTAAAGGACAGAGGATTTTAATATCAGCATTACAAGACTGAAGACAAGAAAGAGGCACTTGGGAATCCGTGTAGACTTCCCTTCGAAGCTGAAGCCAAAGGAGTCAGCAGAGTCAGTGCCATCATGAGAAATTACTTTTGAAGCCAACAGTAGAAATCACAGATTTACTCTGTTCAAAATGGTAGCATACCTGCAGTTAGACTATGATATACAATTCTGGTCACTGCAGTTTGCAAAAAGTGTAACAGATTGAGAGAAGCAAAGCCAGTCAAACAAAAAGAGACATAAAATCACTGTAATCTAGAAGACTGAAAGGGTGAATCTAAAAAGCTAAGAGCCTCCTGCTGAAGAACATGAATTCAGGACATGCTGACCAACATCTGCCCAACTATAACCAGGGGGATTTTTGGATACATGGAAAAGGCATGCTTAAGAAAAAAATAATACCAGGACAAAACACATGTATGGACTGGTTTACATCCCATATTAGGATGAATGATACTGATTCTTCACCAACATCACTTTTCTTTGGGGCAAATAGCTACACCATAGTTGCCAACTTCGCTTGAAGTTCTGTGTGTCTTTGTGACCCAGCTCCAGCGGATGAAAATGTGCTCCTTCCAAGACCAGCCAAAGGAATCTGTATGTACACCTCTGTGGGTGACAAAGATGGAGACTGTGGTGCCCTGCAGTGGTTATATGAATTAAAGGTGGCAGAGCCACTGGGGGGATTCCATTAGGGGAGTTTCCTGGATGACCATGTATGGAATGCTGTCTTTCCCTACTAAGACCACCTTTCCTGAGACAATTACATAAACGAGGGGGGAAATACATATATATTAGGTTTGAGTCATAGTGTATTTTTGTTTTTTGGTCTTTTCATTAAAGTAGTTAGCCAGTGTTAACTAATATGAGGTAGCAAGAGATACTTCTGCACAGGAGAAATTAACATCGATAAAAATACATCCCCTCCGTATCCTTTGCACATCAGTGATCTTGGTTCCATTTTTCTTTGGAAATACCAAGGCGGGTAAATTTGGGCACCTCACTGACCCTTGAAAATGCCATGCTCACCTCTTCTCCAGTTTCTATTCTTCAGTCTGGCAAGATGGTCCCCTCACCTCTATCCATCCATGCACTTCCCCAGGCCAAGTTCAGGGCCACTCATCATCATAAGACCTTTTCCTACTCTGAAGCAGCTACTGTTCTCGATCCTTACTTGAGAATCTTTTCATATGACGTTTATTTGCATATGGTTTTCCTTTCATCAGTGAACCATTTCAGAACCCAGTTTTTCAAATGATGCAACAGTGTTTTTCTCTTGTAATCCTATCCATATCTAGTGCACATAGTGAGTGCTCAAACAACTGACATTAAGTGCATTATTTAGTGAGATGTCTTCAAGTTAAAAATGTGAGGAACACAAAACAGACTTTAGGTTATTTTCTGGGGGACTTCTATAACGGACAAATGTGGGAAGGCTTTCATTGAGGCTAAGGAATCCTATAATGATATAATTTTCAAACTATAAGTACTGTATTTAATGTATTACCAAGGCACTCTGTTAAGTATCTTCTATATGTTTTTATCTCTTTGGATCCCCTGACAGTTTGTCATGTAACTATTGTTTTGTTCACTTTATAAATGAAAACAATAGAGATTTGAGAAAGTTATTTGGATTTCTTAAGGTCATTTAACCAGTAAATAACAAGAAAGATTTCAAACCTAACTCAACCTGACTCTTTTACTTACTGCTTCCCTCGCTTGTATTAAAGTATCTCCCATTTCTAATTGTAAAAGACGGTTCCTGGTCCAGAGAACACAGATAGACTCATGGGATGGTATATGCTATGGCCACATTCAGAATTTGGATAATACATTTAGTATATTGTAATAATATATATTATATTAATATATAATATCTACATAATAATATAATACTTTCTCTAACAAGCTAACCAAAGTTTAATAAGTGGGAAATGACATGTAGTCTTTTATTTCCTGAGAAATATTCCATGCAGCCAAAGAGAAGAAAAGGAAATGAGGATATTGAAAAAAAATGTAATGAAAACAATTCTCTCTTCCGATTTTATAGGATCATTTAATAATAAATTGTCTTTATCATTATCAATTTATCATGGTTTATTTGCATTTAGGGCTAGATGCCTTAACTTCAAATCACAGGGCAAGAATTTTATTGTTCACCATTTTAGGAGCCATTTGGGGAATATTTAATTTTATTCCAACCAGGCTTTAGATTTGCCAGGTTAATTATTGATGAGCAAGCGGAGGATGGAAAAGATTTTATATAATTCTGCCTGAAGCTTCCCATGTCTTCCCCCCATTCGACTTATAGCTCATATAAAAAGATCAGTGTCTGCTCTTGGCAGATGGTCCATAACCTGCCTATAATAATAATACTTCATGTTTTCCTTTTACTGCAGAGATCTCAAACTTCTGAAAACCAACAGCCATATAACACTGCCATACCTATCACAGGTCTGTTTTACAAATGGTTAAATTGCAGAAATGAATCAATGAGTTAGACTCCACTATAATTCTTGAGCCATTTATACTTGCCACTAGAGAAGTTTTATTTTTTACACATTTTATTCTCTACATCCATAAGACCAAAGACATACCAATCCCATCATTCAAAATCTGAGCTCTTCAAAGAAAAAGAGTAATTGTATCAATCTAATAAAGGATCCCCCAAGATAGATAATCATGGTCTTATATGGATTTCCTTGCCTTTCTTGGCAGGAAATCGTGGCTATTTTTAATTACAGAGCGTAAAAGACTAAAACAGAAGCTGTTAGATTTTCCACAGAGGAAAGGCCCCTTCTGAAGAAGACAATATGGTTTCTTTCTTGTCATCTTACAGGTTTCTCGGGATTCTCAAATGCACCAAGATAAAAGATGAACCATGTGGCCGAGAAGAAAGGTCATACTTTGCAGCTCACTACTTTGCTTTAGGTGTCCTAGAAGACCATCTTGGAATCATCTCTCTCACCTGCCTGCATGCCTTACCAGCCAAAAGTGGTCTTCTAGTTTAAGCTTCCTTCATTCAGCAACCATCTTGAGCACCTACTCTGTATCCAGCTAGAAGTACAGGGGTATACAAAGGAAACTCAATTCCTGTTCTTAATGAGTATAGAGTATAACGAGGAAGATGGATATTTTAAAGGTAATTACAGATACCTCATTTTCAAAAATATCCAGTTCTGGATAAGTCTTGCTGAAAAGAACTAAGAAATTGGTCAACATACATTTTAAAAATATTAGGGGGCATTAAAGCTAAAAATATAGTGAAGTATTACCAGGCCAAAACTGAGGGAGATGAAAACCTGCAAGCTGCTTTTGTGTTGAAAACATTTGCTGATTCAGAAAAATTTCAACTCTTCTTTCAACAGCCTCACTGAATGAGGAGGACAGAAATAAAAAACAGCAGTCTGGAAATGGTTTAGGGTATGACGTGAAAAATAATAAGCTGGGACACAGAAAGGCTATGGGGCAAGGGTGAACTGCAAAAGATATCACTTCTCTCTTTAGATTGCCTAAGTTCTGCAGGAAACAGTCTCGAGCTTCATGTTTCCAATATTAAAATTGCCTGTAGGTAGAAGACAAAAGCAAAAGAAAGTCTTATCTGGAAGAAGGTATTTTCACCATAGACCTCAATAAATTTCTGCTCTTTCTAGGAAAGAAGAGGTCATATGCTTAGATTTATGGTTGTTTCAGAAGAGCTAGTGAAATGTAGCTCAAGACATTCTGAAATAGTTCATGAGAAAAATGGGAGAAGAAATAAAAGAGAGGGAAATAGAACAATAACAACACTTAAGAGGACTCCAAGGGATCCTTGAGCTAGAGATTCTAAAATTGTCTGTGATCTTTCTGGGCTGAGTCTGGACCTTCAGATCAGCGCTATCCAGGAACTTGTGGGAAATAGACTCTCAAGCGCAACCCCAGACCTACTGAACCAGAGTCTGTATTTTAATAAAATCCCCTGGCATTTCTTATGCACATTAAAGTCTGAAATAATGAATGAGAAGAATGAGGCCTGAGCTAGATCAGTGAGAATGAGAGAGGCCAGATGGAAATGCAGATGCTGTATATTCAGATGTTAGAGGCTAAGGGTTGGCTAATACACTCTGTTGTTCCTAAGTGAAGCACCGGAAATATCATACCTCAATAGCAAATCCCATGTCAGAGATAAAGCCAATAGGATGGAAAATGGTATCATACAACTTCTTTTTTTCCCCGCACTTCTTGCTTTGGCTAAGAAAATACAGACAATTAGAGCTTCCATTTGATTAGAATAGAGATGTGAAAGGAATTCAGTATCATGAGTCTAGAACCAGTAACTATGGACAGAATATCTTCCAAGTGTGATAAGCGAGACTAAATACAAAAGACCCTCAATCTTCCAAGAGAGTCAGCCAGCCTCTGTCCTACCGTAACCATCTCAGATAAAAAAAAAAAAGCCATAATCAAAAATGCAGATATGTCAGAGGAGATGCAACAGAACTTGCTGGAGAAATACAGCACAGAGGACCATGCAACTTAAATGCAGATAGCGTTTGATAAGAAGTACACTCCCACGGGGCAGGGAACCATGTGGAAAAACAGTGGTAAAAAGTGATTCATGAAACCAAACACTTAATCTACTTCCCCGTGGGCCAGCTGGTCATTCACTCGTCCAAAGCTGATAAAAAGCAAGGACTGTGCCCTATTCATTGTCATCAGTCTGAAAACAGGGGCTGCAGCCTAAATACCAAATACCAGAGAATGAAATCATCAGCCTTGCTAAGGGAACATCTTGATCTCTGAAACTTTATTGTGTTGTTTCATATGAGGCATTCTCTGTACGAGCTTTTTTCCCCGTTTTTTCTTCCATGCTACATTTTTTGTGGTTATAAAACAATTAACAAAACAACAAAATTCCAACCCCCCCAAAATACAATCTGAGAAAAATCTGAAAAGATATATGCACTCCTATGTTTATTGCAACATTATTTATAATAGCCAAGACATGGCCGTGTGTGTGTGTGTGTGTGTGTGTATGGCCAAGTGTCCAACAATAGATAAATGGATAAGGATAAAGATGTAATACACACCCACACACACACATACTGGAATGTTACTCAGCCATATAAAGAATGAGATCTTGCCATTTCTGACAAATGGATAGATCTATTATGCTAAGTGAAATAAAGAAAGACAAATACAGTATGATTTTGCATTTTGCATATTATATGTAGAATCTGAAAAACAAAACAAATGAGTAAACAAACAATCAAACTAACTAACTAACTAAACATACTGATGGATGCCCGGGAAAGTGGGTGGGAGGGTAGGTGAAACAGTCAAAGGGGATTAACAAGAACAAACTTCCCATTATTAAATAATCAAGTCACAACATAGGGAATATAATCAATTTTAAAAATTAGCCACGTTTTAAAAATTAAAAACATTTGTACTACCCTGATAAACTATAATGTTCTTTTAAACATAAAAATGTGTTAGTAAACTGTTCACATTTTTTACCATCTATTATTATCTAACAATACTGTGCTATAATTTGTTCACAAAACATTGTAATGTGTGGAACCAATACTAAAACAAATTAAAATTAAATTAAAAACAAACAAAAAATGGAATGTGAACAGATCCTTGAGTTAAACAAAGGGAGTCAGATTCATCTTGAGAACGGGGGTTGGGCATGAACCTTTGAGAAGGTCAAAATAGTAATCTCACATCCATTTCATCTTCCAGCAGTGACTAAGCTGTGACAAGCTGTGACAAGCCAATGGCTGGACGCTGAATGTGACTTCCAGATATTTTGTCCCTCTCACACAGTAATCCGTATGTGCTATTCTTTTTAAATTGGGAGGTTTTCCATTAAAAATTTTAGATTTTATGCTTCTTTGGAAAAAAGTGAAACTGACATCCCTGAGCCCGTTCCTGTTTGGCAACAGTCCATCAGGGTAGTAGCTTTCTCCTACCTGACGTCTTAGTTTATGCTCCCTGCCTGCCTCATTACACATTTTGTGCTTGACTACCCTACAGTCTCCATTTTTCACCTAAAGAGGACATTATCTTTCTACCAATTAGAGATAACTAACCAGGGTTTATAAAATTCCTATCTGATTGTACACCTGTCAAGAAAACGTTTTTAAAAAATGGGGGACAAGATGTGTAGTGTATTATAGACTTCACCCACATTTTCTCCTTTGCATCTCCACTGATTCCCTCTATTGATTTTCCTTTGAGCTGATTGGTTTGTATGCCTGAATAATAAGTAGTGACAGGTCGAAGTCGTTCTGTGTCTTGCATGTGTCAGAGTTGGAATTAACAATCATGTAGACAGAATAATAGTGATGGCAATAAAAAGGAGGGGGGGAAACCTTCCTTAGTCTGGAGAATATTTTTGTGATGAATCTCTTCTTTAGCTGGAAAGAACATTTCCCTCCCACAATAGTTTCTAATAAATGTCATACATGAACTCACTTTTTATGGTACTCATTTCTAAAAATCTCTTTGAGGTCAAGAATTAACATTGGTCTTTTTTTTTTTTTTAATTATCCCTGTCTCTGGAGTTCTTAAGTTTCCTAGGACTTACTGCTAACTTCTGCAAGAAGTTAACAATACTTTAAAATCCCTTATAAATAATTTGATAGATTAACATGCCACAGATCTGACCATAAATTCAATAATAAAATAAGATCCTTTAAATAAAAATATTTAACCTTTAAGGCCTGTAATCCATTTTTTAACTTTCCAGAAAAAATCTGGCCCAAGCAAGAAATATGAGTCACTTGAGATGCCTTCCTTTCCTGAAGATGTTAAATTATATCCTGCACAATCTCTAGTACCAACAGCCTTTCCTGACTTACTTTTCCCTTGTTTCCTTACATGAACTTTTCCATTCTAAGATGTGTCTTATATTACCTCTTGGCAGATGTTGAGGCATCCCCAGATGTCCTATTCTCACCCCTGTCCCAGTCTGTCCAAATCCTACCCAGGCATCATGGACCCTCGAATGCATAGCCTCATGAAACCATCCCTGCTTATTCTACTACTTCCTTGAATCCATCATTTGGTATATGTCATGCACCAGACTGAAATAGTTTTCCTCTTGTTATGCAACAGGTTTTAATCCCTTCAACAATGTGCTAACAAAAGAAATGGACTGTATCCCATCCTTCCTCATCTTTTTTTTTAAATCCACTAAATTGCATTCCATAAGAAAGATTTTATAAATACCCACTGACAGCCTGGTTCTGAGATCTAATAGCTTAAATCAAAGATCCTACACCATCCAATTGTCTCTCCATAAAGAATCTTTCCCATCAGCACACAAACACACTTTTATTCCTAATATATTTTTTTAAGATTTTATCTATTTATTTAACAGAGAGAAAGAGAGAGAGAGGGAGCAGGGGGAGTGGCAGGCTGAGGGAGAGAGTGAAGCGGGTTCCCTGCTGACCAGAGAACAGGGACATGGGGCTTGATCAGCTTTAGATTCATACAAAGAAAATGAATACCTCTGGTGTTTCAACATCCGTAGACAGAAATCCATGTTATTTTTGATCAATTTGTGTCCTCACTAGTACTTGCTCACTCTCCCCCTCCCCACTTCTCTCTTTATCCCCTTAAGGGCTTTTCTGAACAACCAAGAATTAAAAAAAAAAAAAGTTTAAAGATCCAAGGACTCTAACTTTTACCCTTGGGAGACTATAGCTTCTCTTTTCATCTCTCATTTCTCCTTCAGCAAGTAACATTCAATAAGTAGAGCTGTTCACGGACACAAAACAAATCACCTCATTTAGGGTCACAATAAGCTCAAGAACATAAAATCTCAAAAAAGCATGAAATCAAAAGATAAGGAGTTGGTATCGTGGCATAGGTGACTGATAGGGAAGGAAATGATGAGCTTAAGCAAATGAGTCTCGATTTAAGTATCTTAATGTATGCATTTTAACCAAGAGGCGTTTCAATATAGCTTAAAGCAGAAAATTTTAACTACTTTTACTACTCAAAATTATGGGAGGCAAATATCCTCTACTTTTAGCCCTTTCTGCAAGTCAGCACTGTGGATAAAGCAGAGAGCAGACATGCACCGTGGAGAACAGACAAGGCGGGGGTTAGGGAATAACAGCCACACAGACTGTATTTCACCAAGATTTCTATGGTTATATTTCCATGGTTATTACACTTACCTCTAAAGGACCATCGGTCTTTCTCAGCAAAGTACATATTGCTTGAGAAGTCCTCTTTATATCATATAGTCTCCTAAAATTTTCTACCTTATTTCTCAAAATTTATTGATAGTAGTTAGATTTTTTTTAATTTTTTAAAAGATTTTATTTATTTATTTGACAGAGAGAAACACAGCTAGAGAGGGAACACAAGCAGGGAGATTTTTTTTGAATTTTAAATGATGAAATGCAGACATATCTTCCTTTTTTAGGCTTCCTGATTACGCTGACTTTGCATGAGCAATATAGGACTCTGGACAGCGTAGGGTGGTGAAAGGAGTTATTTGTGTGTTTTGAAGCGGGCTGGTCAGTTGTTTCGCCGACTACCCCTAATTTTAGTTTGACATTTCCTCCTGATTAGATTTTGGCTATACATTTTCTTGGCAAGAGCAGAAAGAAATGATACGCCTTTCTCAGTGGCCTTTTGTTGCCCTCCAGACTGCATAGAACATTCCCAAGAAATGTCCTCTCATTTAGTGGCTAAAAGACTTTTCTTGCCTAACTAGTCTGTGCTTCACTTTCCTTCTCTGTGAAGAGATATAGATATCAATTATGCCTTCCTCATACAGCTGTGATGTTTAGAGATTAAACTTATATGTAAGACAGTACCTAGCACCTACTAAGTAAGTGCTCCATAAATAGCAGTCATCATTCATAGTCCCTAATAAAATACAAACAGTTAACATGTATTATGCATTTACTGTGTGTCCATTATTTAACCTGTTTAAACCACTGAACGACTCCATCAAGGAGAGATTCACCATGAGAGTACTATAGTAACGATGCAGGCAAGACCTACCAATGGACGTACACATCAGTGGATGCAAGTTTGAGAAGAAACAGGGTATTTGCCTAGGCTCCATGTATCTCTGCCAAGATATTTATTCATGACAGAGGGGAAAGAAGTAACTTTGCAACGGAGAAGCCCAGCAGATACCACTGTAATTAAATGATCAATGTTAACATCACCTATCAATACACTGTACAGCCTGATATGATGCAGAGTGGCACTCCATCCAAAAGAAATAACCTCAGTCTAACTAAGAGATGACAACAGATACATCCAAATTGACTCATATTCTGTAAAATGTCTGGTGAAGGCTCCTGAAAACTATGAAGGTCATAAAAAATAAGACTGAATAATTATTACAACCAGGTAAAATGAAGGACACATGAAAACTAAGCATAGTCTGGGAAATGGATGATGGACTATAAAATGGACAAAGAAAACCTGGTGAAATTGGTATAAGAACTCTTGCTTAATTAATACTTTTGTACCAATGTTAATTTCTTAGTTTTGATAAGTACAGTCATTATGTACGATGTAATCATGAAAAGCTGAATAAAGAGCATATAAGGACCTCTATTACCTCTGTGGCTTATCTTGAAATTTCAAATTACTTCAAAATAAAATAGATTTTAAAAATGCAGTAGATAGTACCATTTACATATAAGGAAATTAAGTAAAGTATGTTAATGTCCCATAGCTAGGAAGCGTAAGAGAGGAGATTTTAATCCAGTCATTTGGGCTACAGAACCTATTCCTTTAAACAATTTTCTTTTGCCACTACATAAAACAGATGCACACAGATAAATAATGATAATCCGGGAAGATTTTTAAACCCACCCAGGGGTTAACCCAATGGTTAAAAAAATGTGTGTTTTTTTTTATATTTCATTATTTTTTCTCATTATATTAGTCATGGATGTTAACGTAAGAAGTCTTGATTCAACAATCTACTCCTAAGACCGTCACTCTCTACTCCCCTTTTCTTTTTTCTCTTAACACTCATCTCCCACACACACACAAACACACACACATTTATTAATTTCACTTCTCTCCATTACTGTGCCTTAGAATATGAGCTCTATGAAGCTCTTAGGAGGTAGTAAGTGATCAATTTCCTAAATAAATAAATGAATGAGTGATGAGTCTCCACCCTCATAAGGGTGCAAGGATTCCAATTTTATTTTTTTAATTTTTATCACATTCTAAGTTTTTTATTCAAATTCTAGTTAGTTAGCATATAATAAGAGTTCCACTTTTAAGTGGAATGCCCAGGGATGCCTGGGTGGCTCTGTTGATTAAGTGTCTGCCTTCAGCTTAGGTCATAAGCTCCAGGTCCTGAGATCAAACCCTACATCAGGCTTCCTGCTCAGCAGGGAATCCACTTCTCCCTCTCCTTCTGTGCATTCTCTTTCCCTCTCTCTCAAATAAATACATAAAATCATCAAAAAATAAGCAAATAAATGGAATGCCCAGGGAAGGTGATATTTATTTCCAAAGGAGGTGAGACAGCAAGCCATGCATATAATTGGAGAAAGAGAATCTAGTCCATGTAAATCAAATTTAAAAATTCTGCATCAGCATTCTGCCTTGCTTCTTCCAGGGGAACGGGGGGGTGTGGGTGGGGGACAGTGTTGTTAGGGCAAACAGCAAAGGAGGATGCAGTGAGAAGTGGGGTGAGAACGATGACAGGGACAGAAGATACAGTCACTGGTGGGTCGTAAGGGCTTTCTGCTGGGCGGGATAGGGATCCAGTGAAGGGATTTGAGCAAAGGAGTAACATTATTTGATTTAAATGTGTACAAGATCACTCTGGCTGCTGTGTGCAGGTTCCTATGAGCAAACATGGAAGCAGGGAGACCAATAAAAAAATGACTTCAAAAGTCAAGGGAAAGCATTAAGAGGGCATAGACCAGTCTAGAAGCAGAGTGGTGATAAGTTAGGTGCCCGTGACATCTACACCCACTTTCCTGTCTGCTGGCAGTGTTCAGCAGTCTTGCTTGTGGCATTCTCTCATGTCCCAGACAAAAACGTGGACGTGTAAGCAATTTCAGAACCTCTCCTGTTATTGCCTCTATCCTAGAATATGTCTTCTGCTATTCCTTCCAAGAGCAATCACATCTCTTTTCCTACAACTTCAGTTCTGAGAAAGAATCTTCACAATTTTTGGGATGCCTGGGTGGCTCAGTTGGTTAAGCGACTGCCTTCGGCTCAGGTCATGATCCCGGAGACCCGGGATCGAGCCCCACATCGGGATCCCTGCTCAGCGGGAAGCCTGCTTCTCCTTCTCTCACTCCCCTTGCTTGTGTTCCCTCTCTGGCTGTGTTTCTCTCTGTCAAATAAATAAAAAATCTTTAAAAAAGAAAAAAAAAGAATCTTCACAATTTTCATTTCCTTTCCACACCTTCATCTAAAGCCCCAGAATCTGATAAAGACCTAGCCCATCCCATGCTTTCCCCTGCCCTTAAAACAATCTTATTCCCATTTCCAGAACCCTAGCCAAATAAACACCTTTTCCCAGGCTACCCATGCTCAGTGTTGTCTCATGCTGCCTGTGGAAGGTATACAAGAACCAGACTAGAGGGGGTAACTTTCTTTTTTCTTTTTCTTTTTAAGTATGAAACCTTTTTTCAACAAAATCTTGCATGTACTCCCTCCACTACCCCTGCCCACCCCTCTGTCAGACTGTTCTATTCGTATTATCCCTGATTGTAGCACCATACCTCCAAACTATAAATTATGGACCCAAATGATACATTTTATTCTACATGCAAGTAAAAAGAAGTATGCAGTCCCACTGGGGACAAGGGATTTGGGTGCAGAGCCAATGCTCATAGTGGAGACTGCCACCAATGTTTGTCAAGTTATTCAGAAAAATGAGCATCTCAGGGATGCCTGGGTGACTCAGTTGGCTGAGCATCTAACTCCTGGTTTGGGCTCAGGTCATGATCTCAGGGTTTGGAGATCGAACCCCATCTTGAGCTCTGTGCTCAGCTCAGAGTTTAAGTTTCTCTCTCCCTCTCCTTTGTTCCTCTCCAGGCTCATGCCTATAAATGAATGAATGAATGAATGAATGAATGAATGAATGAATGAATGAATAAAATCTTGAAAAAAATGAAAAAGAAATGGGCACCACAGTGGTGGAAACAGCAGTAGAGAGTAAAAGTTCTTCACAATGGTGCTTACATTCTTGAGGTTAGAACTGTTATTCACAAGTAAATATATAACTAACAAGAAACTTAAAGATCCTGTCAAATGTCAAGGAGGAGACAAAGAGGAAAATGAGACAGAGTAACTAGAGGAGCTATACTGGATCTACTAGTTTAGGAAGATGCCCTGAGCAGGTGACATTTAAACTGAGACCCCAAAGGGGTCTGAATATGTGAGGACTGGAAAGAAAAGTATTTGATGTAGAAGAAATACCTAAATCCAGTCATCAAAAACTAAGTTTGATTGGTTTAAGGAACAGAAAAACAGGCAAGCTGACTAACTAGAAAGGATGTTCTGGGGAGGGGAAGTAGGGAAATGAGATTATGCATGGCCCTTTCGACAAGGTAAGGAATTTGGATTTTATTCCAAGAGCAGTAGGAAGCCATAGAGCTTATTAATTATAAGAGTAATCATCTGATTTACATTTTTTAAAAAGATTTTATTTATTTGACAGACAGAAACACAGCCAGAGAGGGAACACAAGCAACGGGAGTGAGAGAGGGAGAAGCAGGCTTCCCGCTGAGCAGGGAGCCCGATGTGGGACTCGATCCTGGGTCTCCGGGATCATGACCTGAGCCGAAGGCAGTCGCTTAACCAACTGAGCCACCCAGGCGCCCCTGATTTACATTTTTGAAAGCTCATTCTGGAAGCTGTGTGGAAAATAATTTCAAAAGTATCAAGACAATTATTTTATTCACCTCTTCATCCTCAACCCCTGATGGTGCATTAGCCAGAGAATGAGTTCCAATTATTTTGGGGTGAAAAAAACTATCATAATTGGGAGCTTATAGGCAAGAAAGCAAAGGTAGAAGGCTAGACTGAGCCATGTGGTCAAGTATTAGAGTTGAAGACATCAGTATGAATTTGTGTTTAGCTTAATATAAGTACAGATATGTACAAAGAGAATTATTTACATATACAAATTTACAGAGATAGAATACTCATATATACCACTGCTCTGTCAGAAGAGAAAGCTTAACATTCTAGTGCAATGGACACACTTAGCTCCCAGTACTTGGTTTCTTATACCATTCTTCAATAAAAAGAACCAGAGACCCTAAGAAAAATGAACAAGACCCAGGATCGAGTCCCACATCGGGCTCCCTGCTCAGCGGGAAGCCTGCTTCTCCCTCTCTCACTCCCGTTGCTTGTGTTCCCTCTCTGGCTGTGTTTCTGTCTGTCAAATAAATAAAATCTTTTAAAAAATGAAATGTCTAAGACTGAGACAGGGAACATACAACATGAGTCCAGGCATCTTGTAGTGTCAAAAAAATTTTTAAACAGCAATCAATAAGAAAGAAAGGAAAGGAAAAGAAAACCTAGAATGAAGGATATGAGGAAAGAAAACAGGAACCAACAGAAAAAGCTTCTAAAGGTCATGGGTGGAACAATTTGAAGAACAAAATAACTAAAGTAGCTTTGGATTATAACCCACAGAATAAAATAAATACCCATGAGTCCATACTGATTATATAATCGAATGAAAAATTCAGTAAATAAATGGGAATGACGATACAAGTCTCCCCTGCAGAGGAATTCCAAACAATGTGGACCCTCTGCCTTCTGGAAGCGGAACATAACTCCATTCCTTATGTATAGCTGCACCAAATAACCTCCGAGGAGGACAGCATGGAAAGGCTGTTAAAGGAGTAATAGGAGAGAAACCTGACAAACACCACCTCAGCCACATGCCCAAGGTCAACGCTAATGATAGTGAGCTATGCTGATCACACGTCCACCTGAGATGGTATGGTGAAAATGCGCTTTTGTTTCTGAGGTCTTCCTCCCCTAATCCTAATCATGAGAAAAATATTGGACAAATCCCACTTGAGAAACATGACCAACAAAATATCATTACTCCTCAAAACTCTCAAGGTCATCAAAAACAAGGAAAATCTGAGAAAATGTCACAGCCAAAAGGAAACTAAAAAGGCATATTGAATATATGTAATCTGGTACCCTGCATGTGATCTTGGAACAGAAAATGACCATCAAGAAAAAAACAAAGAACATGTGAATAAAGCATGGGCTTTAGTTAATAATAATGTATCAATGCTGATTCCTTAATTTTGATAAAGGTACCATACTCAAAACATAAAGTTTATAATAGAGGGAATTGGTTATGATGTATATGGGAACTCTATATTACCTTCACAACTTTTCTATAAATCTGAAACTATTATAAAATAAAAAGTTTACTTGATAAAAAAACATACTAGTACAGTGTACTATCTACCAGGTGGATGGTTTACCAACTAGACACAACCTGTCTTTAAGGAAGCTGACTGAGGCTAGGTCAGCCTTGTAGGCTGGAGCTAACAACTTGACTAGCTGCAGGACTCGGCTGGAGGAGACGACAAGGCTCCTACCTTGAAGGCCGGCTCTTACTCTTCCCATCAGGAAGCAAATGAGAGCAGCTCTGGTCTCCGCAAATTTTTGCATGATTTTGCTCACTGTGTTTCCAGCACCTACAATGTTGCCTGGCACAGAGTAAATACTCAGGAAGTACATGGTAGATATATGCATGGGATAATAATGGCCTAAGAGTTATGCATATATACTTAGGAATCATGTATCTGAATTTGGTTCCGTATCTTCTACTTAACAACCATATCACTGTTTAGTAGGTTTCTAATTCTACTTTGCCCCAAGCAATATAATGAATCCCTTTGACTCAGTTTTTTAAATTGGTAAGACACAGTTTTAACAATTAACTTAGTTATTAAAATTAGGCAAAACAATCCATAGAAAACAATTAGTAGACTTTATGAAGCATATGAACTCATGAAACAATATTAATGGCATAACAACTCAACTAACAGAGGAAAGAACTGTCCTAAGATTTGCATCCTCTCTCCTGTTGCCATCTCCTAGTCTTAAGACAGACACATACTCGGTGTGAAAGCAGTGAGTGTGACAATCCCAGATTGCTTTCCGGACTGTTATTTCTTAACGGGAGAGCACTGTGAAGGGTTGCTATTCCAACACTATGGGATTCCAAAATGGGAGCCCATTGAGCTGAGACGGGGGACAACCACCTAGACTATGGGGCCCTAATGGAGAGAAGAGAGGATAAGAGAAGGGTGTGGTGAAGGAAGGTCTCACCCTCATTAGACCCTGGGGCTCATAATTTTGAGACCTCAGAGCTGTAAGTCTGTGGAGAAAGAAAGATGGTGTGAGGGAACAGAGATGCTATTTGGGAATGCCCACTTTCTGTGATGAATTTGGCAACAAAAATCTGGACTGTAGGGCGCCTAGGTGCCTCAGTGGGTTTAAGCCTCTGCCTTCAGCTCAGGTCATGATCTCAGGGTCCTGGGATTGAGGCCTGAATCGGGCCCTCTGCTCAGCAGGGAGCCTGCTTCCTCCCCTTTCTCTGCCTGCCTCTCTGACTACTTGTGATCTCTCTCTCTGTCAAATAAATAAATAAAATCTTTTAAAAAAATCTGGACTGTACGATGGGAATCAGCAATAAAAGATACTTTTCTGGGTCTATGTGTGTCTAGTAGCCTTGCTTAAAGACCACTGACAGCACAAATCATAGTATGACCCCATGCTCACTTGCCCAGATT
>PITA01020612.1:0-34499 GCA_004023965.1 Spilogale gracilis | reverse complement strand
TTTTTTTTTTTTTAAAGATTTTATTTATTTGATAGAGAGAAACACAGCCAGAGAGGGAACACAAGCAGGGGGAGTGAGAGAGGGAGAAGCAGGCTTCCCGCCGAGCAGGGAGCCCGATGTGGGACTCGATCCCGGGTCTCCGGGATCATGACCTGAGCTGAAGGCAGTGGCTTAACCAACTGAGCCACCCAGGCGCCCCGGGAAAACTATTTTTAAGACATATGACAAAGAGCTAATTTCCTTAATTTACAAAAAAGTGTAATAATAATGCATTAGTAAAATGGGCAAAGTATCTGAACACATTACAGAACAAGCACAATACAGAAACACAGACAACCAAGGAATATATAAAAATGTTCAATTAATTAATAAAATACAAATGAAAGCTATTAGATTCCAGTTTAATCCATCAGAATGGCAAAAATTAAAGGGTTGGATAATGCATGATAATTATGATTAATAATACTGCTAATGCATAGTATAAAATATAATGAGATACGTCTCTGTATGTTTGATATGTAAAAAACCCTAAGAGATGTTCATTTTCTTTTCTTTTTAGAGATTTATTTATTTTAGAGAAAGAGAGAGACAGAGTGTGGGGGGAGGGGCAGAGGGAAAAGAGAGAATCTCATGGAGCAGACTTCATGCTGAGGACAGAGCCCAACATGGGGCTTGATCTCAGGACCCTGAGATCATGACCCAAGCTGAAAGTTGGATGCTCAACCAACTGCGCCACCGATGCGCCCTGAGAAGTTCATTTTCTCTTCCTCTCTCTCTCTCTTTTTTAAAGATTTTATTTATTTATTTGACAGAGAGAAACACAGTTAGAGAGGGAACACAAGCAGGGAGAGTGAGAGAGTGAGAAGCAGCCTTCTTGTCGAGTAGGGAGCCCGATGCGGGGCTCCATCCCAGGACTCCGGGAACATGACCTGAGCCAAAGGCAGATGCTTAACAACTGAGCCACCTAGGCACCCCAGATGTTCATTTTCTTATCACTATCTGTAGGTTGCCCATCACCTGCCATGAAAGGAGTTAAAAATCCCATTTTTAAGATATAAGATTTGCTTTTGGTACTGTGTAGGCTGAATAAATCACCTAGGCCACCTCAAGGATGTCCTAATCCCCAGAACCTGAATCCCAGACCTTGTGGCCAGAATTTCTTTGTATAGTAAAAGGGACTTTGCAATGATCAGGTGAAGGGCCCTGAGGTGGGATGATTATCAATGTGGGCCTGATGTAAACACAAGGACCTATGGGGGAGGGAGTCCCAAAAGACCTGATCAGAAGATGCACTGTGATGCAGGAAGCACAGTCAGAAAAAGAAGGTGTGCTGCTGGCTTTGAAGATGGAGAAAGGGGTCATAGGTCACATTTGGGCTTCCCTAGAAGCTGGAAAAGGCCAGGGAACGGATTCACCCCTGGAGCCTCCAGAAGGAACCAGCCCCGCTGACACCTTAATTTTAGCCCCATAAGGCTCATTTCAGACTTCTGATCCCCAGAACTGTAAGAGAACAGATTTGTGCTGTGTTAAGCCACTGAGTTTGTGTTTGTTACAGCAGACACAGGAGCCTAATACAGATTCTCGCAAAAACATCATGAATCAAAACGAGACTAAGAGCGGGCTATTAGAATATAAATCAAAGGCATTATTACAAATTTGAAGAAGTCAGAGGAGGGGGAGTTCAAATTCACTGGGGAAGTAACTTAATGCTCCCCGAACCATCCTGCCTAAGTTCCCCTGGGCTGCACATAGGGAAAACATGACAATTCTTTGGAGTTGGTGGGACTGTTGGCTTTGGAAAAACTAACTGGAGAAGACAGTGGACTCACCAGCATTCAGGATGCACATTTTGAAAAAGCAAGAAGGAAGGTTGACCTTTGTGCAGAGGCTTTGGAGCCTGTGTGCCTGGAAGGCTGAGAAAGCAGGGTGGGGGTGGGGAAGGGGCAGAGAAGACATGGGGAGGGGCTGACTGCCAGCTGGCAAGGTCAGCAAATTAACTATGCAGAGCAAAGAAGTACATTGAGGAAATATATTTAGAATCATGGAGGCCAAGTTTCTTTCGACCTCCAGGAGGTTTTTTTTTTTTTTTTTTTTTTTTTTTTTTTTTTTTAAGATTTTATTTATTTGACAGAGAGAAACACAGCCAGAGAGGGAACACCAGCAGGGGGAGAGAGGGAGAAGCAGGCTTCCCGCCGAGCAGGGAGCCCGATGTGGGACTTGATCCCAGGTCTCCAGGATCATGACCTGGGCCAAAGGCAGTCGCTTAACCAACTGAGCCACCCAGGCTCCCCCCACCTGCAGGAGTTTTACTTGCATGGAAAAACCCCTGAGGTGTTGAAAAAGAATACTGGAAACACACACATGGATACAGAAAGTTATAGATCTGTGTTATCTGTGTATGTATTTTTCCTAACTCTGCTCCCTGAGAGGGCCTCGAAGCAATGGTCCCCCACTAAAAATGAGCTCACTGAGCACTAACCTCCACTAAAATACCATTCTGCATTAAGAAGAGTTAGGTTCCTTGGAGAAACGTATAACTCCAAGCTTGGGATAAAGGAAGTCCGTGATATGAGTCCAAGGACACAGAGCCTAGCTTAATGATGTTCTCAGTGGTCAAACCTAGGACAATGAGAGCATCAAAATAAATGAAGGTACAACATGACAACCTACTAAAATAAAGCAGGAATCTGTGAGCCCATCCTGATATAATGAATAACTAAATGGATGAGGAAAGGAGACAAAGCTCCTCCTTGTGGTAGGACAACAACTAATAAGCGAACAAGGAGTGGCGGGAACAGAAGCCGCAGTTGGACAACTATCACAGAGGTAACTGAGGCGGGCAGGAGTTGTCAATGGATGCTAAAGGCCAGTAAGTGTCAGACAGATAAGACACAGGATTTGGCATCCTAGTAAACAAAGAGAAAGGGAAAGATAGTGACCTTGTAGTGAAACCTGGCAGATACTACCCTGACCAGGTCATCAAGGGTCACACACCCCGTGATGGGACAGGTAGACTGCACGTGCCTCTCTGGGCCTGCGAAGGACACAGGGTCATTTCAGTGGTCTTCCTGCCATGAACATGGTCACAGTCAGGTCATGAGAAATCGGCAGCCGGATCCAGGTTGAGGGTCTTCCTACAGAACAAAGGAAGGCTTGAGCTCTTTAACAAAACTAACACAGACCATTTGACACAAAATTAAGCCGAATGTTAAATGAATAGAAAAGCTCTTCCTTTAGCTTATAAAAATAAGATAATATTGGTAAGATGATCACCTATCTTAAGGGCTTTCAAAAACACTATTTCAAATGTTGCACATACTTTTAAGATTATGTGTTCCAATTTTTTGCTTCAGAAATTTGGTCATTCTAATATTGAAGAGGTTTAAGAATGAACACTACCCTAAAGATACAAATGTAGCGATCCAAAGGGGCACCCGCACCCCAATGTTTACAGCAGCCATGTCCGCAATGGCCAAACTATGGACAGAGCCTAGATGTTCATCAACAGATGAATGAAGAAAATGTCACACACACACACACACACACACACACACACACACACACACACACACAGGAATATTATGCAGCCAGCAAAAATGACATCTTGCCATTTACAATGATGTGGATGGTACTAGAGGGTATTATGCTAAGTGAAATAAGTCAGTCAGAGAAAGACAAGTATTATATGATCTCACTGATATGAGGAATCTGGGAAACAAGACAGAGGATCACAGGGGAAGGGAGGGAATAATGAAACAAGATGAAACCAGAGAGGGAGACCAACCATAAGAGATTCTTAGTCTCAGGAAATAAACTGAGGGTTGCTGGAGTCGAGGGGGATGGGAGGGAAGGGGTGGCTGGGGGATGGACATCGGGGAGGGTATGTGCTATGGTGAGTGCTGTGAAATGTGTAAGACTGATGAATCAGACCTGTACCCCTGGGGCAAATAATACATTATACGTTAATTTAAAAAAAAGAATACTGCTTAAGAAGAAAGGGAGTCTGCTAAGAAAAAAAAAAAAAAAAAAAAGACACGCGTGGCCAGATATGCGAGTTAAGGGCCAGCTCTGGGGCACAGCAAGCTGTTTGGCTCAGCTGGTCAACGTCTGAAATGAGCTAACTGTGCTCAGTAACTTCTAAAGGCCAGTCCAGCCTGAAAATCCATGAATTAAATATACCGATATATACATACATCAAAGTTCAAGCTTTATTTGATAATATGAAAATGGGCCATGTTCAGTGTTTGGATGGTTAGAGACATGTGATGTAGGTTTGGTTATTGGACAACTTGATATATTTTACTTATTTTTAACAAAAACCTTGACTTCATTACCAGACTGAATTTTCCAAAGAACCACCTTGAGGATGAGAAAGGAGAAACTGTGCCTCTACTTCCCCCAAGTGGTGGCAGGTGCAACGTACCAGGAGACACTAACAAAAACGGAGTTGAGTTTGGGGCTCAACTTCTAGAAGTGTGCATTTTCAGCTCGCCCTTCCTGGCCATGGCCACATTTCTTTTTAATTTTCAGTGTGGACCTGCTATTTTTCACTAGAATTTTATTCTAGCCTAATAAATTGTACTAAAATACCCTACATTTATCTTTCACAAAAAATGTTCATTTCATTTATTCTTTCAACACGTATTTGAGAGCCTTCTAAGTGCCAGCAACAGTATGAGGTATAGCGGGAGGTCCTGAACACAAACACTTCTCTTTTCAGGCAGCTGATATGCTGGTAATAAAATAATCACAACAGTGATTGTTCTAAGTGTTTCAGAGGAAATAATATAGGACAGAAAACTTGATCCAGACGGTAACCTTGGAAGTTCTATCGAAGGGCCATCTGAGCGGAGATATGACAGGTCAGTGGGAACTAACCACACAAAAAGGAGTGGAGGGGAGGAAGGAAGTCCACTGCGGGTGGACAGAGGATAGTTCTAAGGCCTGGTGGGTAGATGAGGCCCATGTGGATGGGTCCCAGGGGTTCCCGATGAGTCTCCAGAGGTAGGTGGGGGTGAGCAGCTGCAGGAGGGTAGGCTCATGATTTGGGTCATTAGTCCAAGAGCAACAGGGACCTAGCAGTGAGAAAAAGGGGGAGGCTACGGAATAAATAACATAATTTGCTCTGCTTCCTGAAGGTTACTTGGGCTGCAGTGTGAACAAGAGAAAAGCCAGAGGAGAGGATTTCAGAAGGCTGCAGAAAGAAGGTGGCAGCTTGACTAAGGTGCCAGTGGCAATTAAGAGAAGTGAAAGACGCACAGGAGGCAACGTCACCACGGCTCAGTGGCCCGCTGGATGCTGGGGTCCCAGCTGGAAGAGGTGGTGGGAGACAGGTCTTCCGCACAGGAAGCTGGTGTCTGAGAGGTATTAAGAGGCAAGGCTATTCCACTAGCTGGACATATGCTTCAGCTCAGAAAAGAGGGTGAAGCTGGAGAGATAAAGTTGGGAGTCCAGAGTATAAAGATGGTGGCATGGATTTGTGCTTAACATCAGAATATGGGGGGCAAGGGGAGAAAATTGATGAGAACAAATTGGGCTTTGAGCAACTGCAATATGAAGGGGCCCAGGAAAGGAGAGTGAGCCAGCATGGCTGCAGGAAAAGCACAAAGAGGCAGAGTGGATGGGGGGGACAGAAGCCAAGGGAAGACAGCGTTTAAGAGATGGGAGCAGCATGGTCGAATTTAAATGTTGCTAAGAGATTGAGTGAGATGAGGCCTGGAAGTGTATGAGCAGTGGTTTTTGTTTAGTATAGAGATGAGGGTGGAAGGCACAGTAAGAGGGGGCGAAGGGACGAGATACAAGAATGGATGCATGGAAGATGGCAATTCTTAAAAAAAAAAAGTCTGCCTGTTAAAGGGAATGAGAGATCAAGCAACAGCTGGAAAATGAAGGGGGACGTGGGGCCAAGGGAGATTTTTTCCCCTTTTCTTTTGTGATGGAACAATGGAACACGTTTAAAAGCTAAGGGAAAGAGCCAGTTGTGATGGAACAGGTGACTACTGAGAGTGAAAGTAAGGTTTTTGACAAGTGGGTGGGGATGAGATCCAAAACACAGGGAGGGGTGGCCTTGGGGAGGAGGGATAACATGGGTATGGCTGTAATAGGTAAGGCTGGCAGTTGTGGTAGTGGGGGTTTGAGGAGACTCCCCTCAGATGGCTTATTTCCTCTAGGAAGTGACTGCATGAGGGAAAGGTATGAGAGCAAAATCTGAGTAAAGTGGAGGTTTATGATCTGCGGTATCCTACAGCCCCTCCGCGAGTTGCAGCGACCTTCCCATGCTACTTTGGTTAATTGGGGTTTTACTTGATGGAAAAATAAAAATGGGAGCTGGGCGTTTGTGACTGGCAGGGTACAGGTGTGTGGGGGCCATTAGCCCTGAGGACAAGGACGCATCCTATCGATCCCTGCATCACTCTGGGACTGACTGACTGCAGCACCAGCGCCCAGGCACTCACAGTCAAACTGACCAACACAGGGATGATCTCTTGTCTCCATTTCAATTTGCTTCTTCCGGTGCTTCTCTAAAAACCCCAAAACTAAAGCGTAGGGAATAAACAGAACCTGAATTCTTATATGTCTTCTTTTTCCCACTTGGAAGGAGGCTCTGGATTCTTTTACTCCTCTGTATGGTTTTAAAGATCTTGTCAAAGTTCTATTTAGGGACACTGTCATATACCCAAAAAAGTTAAGGGCATCTTTCCATTTTTAGCTTAACACTATGGAGTTTATGTAGCTTTGGCTACTTGTTTAGAAGCTGCAATCTTCAACATAGGTTCTAAAAATTATCTTTATCTATGTAAACTATGAAACTCATATCCTTAAAAGAAGATCTGCTTCCCTTGAAATGACAGAGAAAGGGAACAGAGTAAGACTGTCCACATTCCAATTAGCAGGCTACCGAAATAATCCAGGCAGGAGCTGATGGTGCCAGGGACCAGGTAGAGGATAGTGGGGGTCGGCAGAAAAGGTGGGATTTGGCATCTGTTCAGGGTACGATATGAAAGATGTGTTGACAGAACGTGTGGAGGGAGAAAGAGTCAAGGAGGACCTCAAGGCCTAGAGAACAGGGAGAATAGCTTCTAGTAAGGCGGTTGGAAGAAGTGTGGTGAGAACAGGTTGGACGGAAGGTCAGGACGTGCCTTAGACATCCAAGTGTCGAGGTGGGCAGGCCGGTGAGTACCCGGGTTCGAGGTTCGGGGTTCCAGGGTCAAGTCTGGACACACACTTTGGGGGCTCGTTGGCATGTAGAAGGGTTTTGAGCCTATGAGACCTGATGAATTCATTGGCGGAGCGAGTGTAGACAGAAGAAAGGCTCTTGGTCTCGTTCAGCAGAGGAACACTGACCTTAAGAAAGTCACCCGTTGGCACAAGGGTGGCAAGCACATGATACAGCGCGAGGAGCAAACTGGACAGGGCTCCAAGGCAGAGCGAGCAAGGAACAGAGTGCAGAGATTTCAGAGTTCCCACTTCCTGGGGCTGGGGGTCAGGAAACGTCAGCGCTAAGGTCAGAAGGAAAAAAGCAACACAAAGCTAAAGCGGGTACGCAGCCGCGAACCTGAAGGCATCAGATTCACCCGGGAACGCAGTATTGGCCGCAGTCCGCAGCTGGGGGCGGCGCCCGGCGGCTGCGGGGCCCTGAGCCCACCCGGGCCGCCCCTGCCCGAACGCCCCGGCGTCCAGGCCGCGTGCGGAGGGGTCCCGGCGGCGCGGCGAGGGCGGAGACCCCCTGTCCGGGCTGGGAGGCCACGCTCTGCGGGAGGAGGCGGCCGGCGGCCCGGTACGTTACCAACTCCAGAGGGAGCGAGGCGGCGCGGCCCGAGGCGGGCAGGGGCCAGGGCTGAGGGACCGGAGGCACCGGAAGGCCCAGAGACTTAAACAGGAGGCTCTGGCTGTGGCCGGGCCGGGCAGTTACCTGCTCCGCGCGGCTCCCGCCGCAGCGCCAACCCCGCGGCCTCCCGCTCCCGCGCGTCGCCCTGGAAACCCGCGCGCGGCGCCCCCTGGGACCAGCCGAGCCGGGGGGCGGGGCGGCGAGGTGCGCGCGCTTGCGCACTGGTGAGCTGAGCGTAGCCACTGGGGCAGCTTCAGGTTTCGCGGTTTCTGTCGCAGGCTTAGCCCTGGCAGCTTCTGGGTCCAACCAACGCGTCCCGCGGCAGTGTATAGCTGTCCCTTCACGCTCTCGGTCACGCTCGCCCACGTGCTGGTGTTTTGAATCCGAGTCCAGTGCGCACTTCCGGCTCCCTGCCCGGGGCGGGGGGCGTCGACCCAGAGCGGAGCGCCCCAGGTTGGCTGCCAGGCGGGCAGGGGATGAAGTGGACCCGGGAGGGCGGGTGTAGAGTCCGTTTCCCGGAGAGAGGGTGGGCCTAGGTGGGCGGGTGTAGACTCGTCGTCTCTTCCCGGAGAAGGGGACGGAGAACAGAACACTCCCGTTGATCTCTCTTCGTAAGGACGAATTCTTTGCTGAAAGAAAATCTGATCCCAAAGCAATGCACGTTGGTTGTAGAGACTTTAGAATGTAAAGCAACGTACGAAGAAAAATAAAAAATCACCTACACGATGGATTTGCAGGTGATTTTTAATGACTACACAGGACTTTTAAATGAGTAGGCAGAATTAACGAACATCTATATTACTCTTCCTCTTCCTTTCCGACTTCCCCTCTTTTTCTCTCCTCCGGTACTGTATTAATGCCGTGTTGAATATCCTTATAAGTGAGTCTTTGAGGTATGAAAATTAATGAAGGGAAAATGGTTAAAGTGGCCCTGAGGCTAGAAGAGGGAGCCCTTATCATTCATCTCCAACAGAAGTGTCAGTTACAGATTCCCCAACAGGAGTGTCAGCAGGAAAGAATGATCAATTATGGGTCCAAGAGGGGAAGGTGTGCATTGCATCTGCTCCAAGAGATTGGCCACCCCTGTAACTCAAGTGAGAAAGTCATCACCCTGAACTCTTGCTTTCTCAAAAGGACTTTTGAATCCCTCCCAACTCCCTTCTCCATAAAATCATGTTCCTCTCCTTTGTTGTTGTATTTGCCTAAGGTTTTGACATGGCTTAAATGTCCCAAGTTGCCATTCTTTGTTACTCCTGACTAAACCCATTTGCTGGCAAAATAACAGTTTTATGTTTAAGGTTAACAGAGGTCACCCCTGACTCCTTAGAATAAATTCTACATGTGAAATGGAAAGATCAGAGGAAACGCCCACTTTGAGGCTTTCAGAAGGTGTATGAAATTTTGCTTTCCAGGCAAATGCCTCCCAATCAACCAACGCTGGGGATAATCTTTTTAATCTAGTTGATTTAAAAAATGTTTCCCATTTTATTCTCAAAAGTTGACACTTGGATTTTATCCACATCTATGCTAGGAAGAATGGACATTTTTTCATATTTTTAGGACCATTTTGGACTTTATGATTTGCTTTTTCTTGCCTTTTGCCGCTTTTCACTCGGTGTCTGTCTTTGTAGAACTTTTGGTCTTCTGTGAAACTCAGGTTTGCTATATAAAAACTTGGTCTGTGGTATATGTTGTAAATATTTCCCCCCGTTTGTCAAATACTTTTAAATTTTGTTTATATGTATTTTGGTATTTGTGTAGAGTCAAATTTATCACATTTTCCATCCATGGTTTTTGATTTGGATTTTATATAGTAGGGGTAGTGTTTCCAAACTGACTCTGTTTAGATCTATTTTTTTTTTAAGATTTTATTTATTTATTTGATAGAGAGAAACACAGCCAGAGAGGGAACACAAGCAGGGGGAGTGAGAGAGGGAGAAGCAGCTTCCCGCCAAGCAGGGAGCCCGATGTGGGACTCGATCCCTGGTCTCCAGTGTCACAACCTGAGCTGAAGGCAGTCGCTTAACCAACTGAGCCACCCAGGTGCCCCTAGATCTATTTTTTTTAAGGGTGAGGAGGGGGCAAGGCTTCCCTTCATGCCACCAGCCTTTCCTTCTTGGGCTCTTAGAGCGTCCGCTCTAATTTTGGTGGGCTGTGTTTGAACAACCTTGGGTGGGGAGTTATCGCTAGAAGGTGGGTGGGGGCGCTTTTTGTTGTTGGTGAACTGGGCAGCATCTCCAAGGAGGACATACAGCAGACAGGTGCCACCTAGACTTGATACTCATGGAACGATGCTGGCTTTATGGCTGGTGGTGCTCCCAGGACAGTAACAAAAGTGGCAGCTTATTATTGAGTGAACATCCCAACACTTGTACTCAGGACTGGAGGATCCTGAAAGATGGAGGTCCCTCAGAGCTTCTTTTCCCATCCAAATGGTCTCTCCTCTGCTTTGCGAGCTGTTCTCATTTATAGCCCGTGTTTCTGCCTTTGCAAGGGGGTGTTTCTTTTCTATCCGTATCCATGTGTGTTATGAAAGGGGAGAGACCCCCTGAATACAAAGCGGAAGTATTGCCTTTAGGAATTCTGCTAACTAGTAACATGTGTGCTTCTCTGTATGTGGCTAAGTCTGCTGTAACAAATCACCATAGCCCCAGTGGCTTAAAACAAAAGAAATTTACCCTTTCACAGTTCTGGAGGCAAGAAATCTGAAATCAGGGTGTTGGCAGGGCCACCCTCCCTTCCTGGAAAAGCTCCCGGGAAGAATCATTCCTTGCCTGTCTGGTTCCCTGTGGCCCCTGGCTCACAGCAGCATCAGTTCTGTCTCTACAGCCCTGTCTTCACACGGTGTTTTCTCTGTCTCTCTCTGTGTGCCTCCTTTTCTTGTAAGGACATCAGTTATTGGGCTGAGGGCCCACCCAAAATCCAGGATGATTTCATTTTAAGATCCTCAACCAATTTCATCTGCAAAGATCCTGTTTCCAAATAAGGTCACATTCTGAAGTTTAGGGTGGACATGAATTTTGAGGGGGGATGCTATTTGAGTCACTGCTGTTACTCTGATAGTCACCACTGTCGTTCTACATAATACAAATATGCGTTTGTTTCTCATTTTAGTTTACCCGTCACATCACACAAACCGAAACATAGCATATGGTATCATTTATTATATCATCTGAGGATCTCTGCTAAGTTTGGAGTCAGTACCTCACACTTTTATCATTACAATTTGATGAAATCTTCCTTTCCTAGAGTGTATGTTCCTCAAGTCACCATGAGGTACACTTTAGCTATCTTAGGATTTTATCTGTCAATTATACTTTAATGAAGCTGAAACAAATCTTTAACAAAAGAAGTATTGTTACTTCATTTAGCATCAAGGGCTGGGGATGTGAAGTGATAAGCCGCCTGCCTCTTCAGTAGAGCACACAGCTTATTTTTGAAGTGAATTTTCTTTCTTTTCTTTTTCTTTTTTTTTTTTAATATTTTATTTGACAGAGACAGCCCGAGCAAGCAAGAGTACCAGCAGGGGGAGCAGCAGAGGGAGAGGGAGAAGCAGGCTCCCTACTGATATGGGACTCTATCCCAGGACTCCAGGATCATGACCGGAGCTGAAGGCAGACCCTTAACTGACTGAGCCACCCAGGCGCCCCTGTTGGGCTTTATTTTAAGTTCACTTGGAATGCTTCTTATTCCTATTAGTTATCTTGAAGTTTATTGGGGTCACGGTTATAAATGAAAAGATCTTTCAGCTAGAGTTTTTGAAGTCCTAATTTGGACATTTTCATGGTCATTTTAAAAGGATAAACATTATTAAAATAATCCATAGTGTAAAGAGGGTGCACTAGGAATTTGAGGGTAGTGTGTCAGGAAGGAGTTTTTCTGGTGTGGACGGGTTGTTGTTCATGTTTTGGATGCACCATTTTCCTGTCCTCATCCTTGAGGAAGGATATGAGTAGAACCCAGTGTTAGTGTTGTACAGATTAAGGGAGTGGTTATGTGGGACACTTAGAGCACATCTGAACATGGCAAACATTTAAAAGTTGTCAGCTCTTATTCAAGTAGGCTATTCTTTCTCCCTAGGTCATGTGGATGGAGGGAGTGCGTCTTTGTTGAAGGCAGTGTTGCCCCATATGATCAGCAGTTGTATACTCTTTAGGACACAGAGGATCAACTATAATTTATGTCACTAATTTACAAAGTCATTGAGAAATACTCAGTTCACTCTCTTCAACCGTATTTGGAGAAAAATGGCTTGCTCGTGGTAGAATTTGAGACTAAGGTGTTGAAAAAAATAGTTTGTATGACAAAAATAGTATTTACGATTTTGCAAATACAGGAAAGAGCACAAATGTCCTGTAATCTTGGTGGGCTTAAAAAAAATTACAACGTTAATGACTTAAATCTGGGGAATTAATCATCTTCAGCAAGGGCCTAATTTGGGGAGCAAACTTTGCATGGCGAGGCTCTAAGTTAGATGGTAGTCATCTCAATCATTGTTCTGATGTAAATGACTTTAAGTTATGTTGCAGGGATGGGATGGGGTGTCCTTTCTCTTCAAAGGCAGGGGAAGGGAGTAGATCTCCAGGGCCCTAGGACTCTGGTGAAGGGCGCAGGTAAAGGCGGCTTCCGGACCCCTTCCTGCTCCAGCATGCCGCTAGCCACCTCCTCAGGGAGTAGCGGGGTCTTAAGAATAAAAAGAAAGTGAGAGAGATAGAAGAGACTCAAGTTATCTAAGAGGAGTAAATAACCTCTCGGTGCCTTTGTCTTCTATATCCTTGAGCTTGATTTTGATCAGAAAAACTGGGCAGTAGCATTTGGGCTTTTTGCTCGGTTTAATGATCTGCACGAACATTTATTTTCTCCCCACGTCTCTGAGACAGTGAAGACATTTCGCTTGTGGAGCTCATCCGTGCTGACAGCCCGCTCTGCCGCCCGGCCTTGTCTGGGATGCCAGTGAAATCTTACCCATCTGCGGCCTGTCAGCTTCGTCCTTTAGGAGCAACAGGTGGGGACGGGAGAAAGCTGGAAGTGGGCCACGCCTAAAGGGGTCTCTGGTGTAAGGGTTCACCATTTTTTTTTTTTTTTTAAACCGGCTGGAAAACGTGAAAGTCAGGACGCCTTTGCTTATTTCAAGGCTTGTGTGGCTGTTCAGGACCCTTGCAGTCCGTTTGCCCAGAGCCTCGCGAACACAGCCTCCCCGGGGACGCAGCTGGCGTCTTCTGGGCTTTTCCAGCGCCCGGCGGCCACCCGCAGGCTCTGTGCCGGATCGGCGGCCCGGTTGGTGCGCGGCGGCCTGATTGGTGCGCGGCGCAGCCTGGCCTTTTAGGGGCTGCTGTCGGCGTTTAAAGTCAGTGGCTGCTTTTATCGCCCAATCCCGTGGTCGCCTGGCAGGTCCCGGCTCGTCTCGGCCAATGGCCGGGAAAGCCCGCGCCGCCCGCACCGCCGCAGGCAGGCGCCCGGCTTAAGTTGCGGCGGGAGGCGCAGGGGCTCAGACGGCGCTGGGCGGCCGCCAGCTCGCACCTGGCCCGTGCACCTGCTGCTACCTGCCGGCCCGGACCGCGGTCGGGATCCACCTAGCGCCGCGTTCCCTCGCGGGGGTGTGTTGCGGGAGCCCTCTTTCCGGCTGCCAAAATGGTCATCAAAGTGTTCGTTGCCACATCTTCTGGGTCCATAGCGGTAGGTGTCTGCTGGAATTGTTGCGGTTTTCATCCTGTCGGATGTTCTGAGGAACTCAGACCGGGAAGTGGCCCCGCGTTGGCCTGGAGTTTGTTTTGTGCGGAGTGTGTAAGTCAGCCGTGGCTCCGCAGTAAGCCTGCGTGCGTTTGCTCTCTGCTTTCGTTTTAACCGTGTTGAAGAAGTGTGGAGAATGAGTGATCCGGGCTGGCTGGGTGTGAAAGGGATTCCAGGAAGGGGGCGTGTTTGATACTAGAATTTTTAACATGTGATTGCTATCGTGTTGTGTTCCCATATATTATGGATTCAACAGCTTTTTTTTTTTTTTTTTTTTTTTTTTGGTGCAGTGTTTCTGCCAATCATTCTCTAAGACTTAGACTAATTTAAAGTTGAAAAGAAATGACACTTTGTGTAACAACATTTGGAGGGTGTGACGAACCAGATACCAGAATGAGTCCTGGGTGTATACAGTTGACTCTTGAACAATGCTGGGGGTACGAGGGTGAGGGGCACTTACATCTGCACGGTGGAAAATCCATGTATAACCTCTGACTCCCCAAAACTTCATTAATGGTCTACTGTTGACCAGAAGGCTTACTGACAACATCAACAGTCGATTAACCCATGTTTTGTATGTTATATGTAATTTAAACTGTATTCTTACAATAAGTAGAGAAAAGAAAATGTTATTAAGAAAACCATAAGAAAGAGAAGATGCATTCACCGTACTTTCTGTAGTTATAGAAAAAAAATCTGTGTATAGGTGGATCTGTGCAGTTTAAATGTTGGCTTGTTCAAGAGTCAGTTGTACTTGCGTGTGTGATGTAACTATACCGAAAGTGTAAAGTTAGCATGTGTAATAGTATTATTTGAGGAAAATGATGTCACAGTGACAAGAGCAAACATCTCTAAGGCCACAGTTTTAAACGTTCTAGGAATTCAAACAGGCCAAAAATAGCTGTGAGGAGCCCACCCCATAGCACTGCCTCTGCTTTCCCTGGGACCAGGCTCAGAATCACCCCTCCAGTTCCTGTCTTCATTCTGTGCGGGATAGACCTGTCTGAAGAAACGATGGTAACCAAGTCACTTCTCCTTGGCAATGCTTCAGCCTTTGATTTTAGCCTTGAACCTGCGGTGTTTATTGGAGATTGACATTTCTGGGAGCATTTGAGACTTTAGGAGGGTGTGGGAGGAAGCCCTTTCATTGGTCCTGAGGAGACAGCACCGGCAAGGGGGCTGTTTCCTTTTATATCTAGTTCCTGGGCCATCCTGCAGCTTGGATTTCACTCAGCCAGGGATGATACCGTCCGCCAGCAACTGGCTGGGAGCAGCCCAGTGCTGGCTCTTGAATGCCCCCACCCACAGCCCTGAAAGTTCGCGCAGTTTCCAGAGGGCAGGAGGAGAACAAGAAAGAAGAGGCTGATTGTCCCTCTGAGCACAACCCATCAGTATCTGTGGAACATCTTCTAACAGAAACAGAGGAGGGAAAATTCCAGATGTAAAAACCACAAAATCCTTTGTGGCTATTGATGACCTTAGACATTTTAATTGATCTGTAAAGAGCACATTTTTAGATTATTAGATTAAAATGATTTTTTATTGAAGAAAATGGCTTTAGTGAGCTTTCAGCATGCTGTTGACACTCACTGATGGAAACTTTTACCAGTGACCAATCTTCTGCGTGTTCTGTAGGCCAGATGTGAGTGCCCTGTGCCTCTTTCCAGAGGCGGTGGACAAACTTGTGGAGTTCTTAGGATTATTTGATGTCTTACATTTTTGAAGTTTGGGCATATGATAGAGTTAGCCTCAGAGGACCTGGAGAGGCACCATTCATTCCAGGATTCTGGAAAAGCCACATTAATCCTGGTTCCCTAATCAAATGTTTGGTTGTCATTTGGAACTGTTTGACCTTGGGAAAGTTATTTCACCTTGCTAAGCCTCAATTTCCTCCTCTGTAATAAGAATAGTATTCGTCTCATGGTATTGCCATGAGGATTTAGGAATTAAGCCCTGAGTGCCTTATGTAGTGTCCAGTGCTCAGTCAGTGCTTAATACATATTATAATCATTAGTTAATTTTATAAGTAATTATTACATATGGCTACTTAATATTATAATTGTTTTAAGTATTAGGTATTATAATTTTTAGCTAATGTTATTTAATGTTTAAAGTATGTTTTAAAAAATGTTTATTTGAGAGACAGAGAGAGAGAGAGCACGCGCACTAGCAGGAAGAGGGACAGGGGGAGATGGAAAAGCACGACACAGAGCTTGATCCCAGGATCCTGGGATCATGACCGAGCCAAAGGCAGACGCTTAACCAACTGAGCCACCCATAATTGTCCCAAGCCACATAGGTGGAATAATTTCTGTCTTATCCTAAAGAAGGACAACTGATTGTTCCCATGGTATTAGTGCTAATGATTTTCCCTGGATGGGGGGATTTCACCCAGAATCTTCTTTGCAGGAGAATCCTAGAGCAGCTGCCAGCGTGTGTGATTGATGGTCTGCAACCACTTTACACTTGTTTCTTCAGTCTCTTTACTTTAAAAATGGATTCTGGGGCGCCTGGGTGGCTCAGTTGGTTAAGCAACTGCCTTCGGCTCAGGTCATGATCCCGGAGACCCGGGATTGAGCCCCACATCGGGCTCCCTATTCGGCGGGAAGCCTGCTTCTCCCTCTCTCACTCCCCCCGCTTGTGTTCCCTCTCTTGCTGTGCTTCTCTCTGTCAAATAAATAAATAAAAATCTTTAAAAATGGATTCTTGCTTGCAACGTAGTCAACAAAGGCATGTGATTTCTAGGGGATGAGTGAAATAAATGAAAAAGGAAACATCTTTTTATAAGGGCTTATGCATATGCAGCCGTGTGTCTTGTTTCTGAATGGTTGATGATAAGGCAATGTCACATGTTGTACCGATTTACGGAGGAATGTAGTAAAGAGAATTTGGGAGCGGGAACAGGTCTGTGTTTTCCAGAAGGTCAGCACCCAATAGGTTGGGGGCAAAGGACTGTCCTCACTGTTTTCAAGATGCACAGCCCTTGGAACCATGCCCTTCGAGGACAGACCCTGAGGGTGGCTCCTGGTTTTCTCCATTATTTTCTCCAGCCTTGCTTGAATGTAAATATAGCGGGTAACACTCCGCCCTTGAACGAGATGGATCCTGGTGTAGATCTTGGAAAATTCCTTAATTCACCGGTACCTCAGCTTTGTTATTTAAAATGGTGATCAGAGTACTAAACCAGACTTGGCAATCAGGACAAGTCAGTGAGATAACCCTGTGCAGGCCCTCACCTTGTCCAGGATGCTCTGCTACATGTCATGTCGTGTTCCTTTGTTCTCACCAGAAGTGGAGGAGGGTGGCACTTTTCCCATCTTGCAGACAAGGCCATTCAAGAGTGGACCCCTGCTCAGACAGCAGCCTTCAGAGCCAGGGGGGAAATGCAGGTCACCTCCACTCAGATGCAGTGTGCTTTACACTAAGTTCAGTGACCTCGGTTGGAAAAGCTCCTAACTGTACAAGACAATAAAAGGGAGGTGCCAAGCAAGTGACTCAGAGATGACTCTGACATGTTACAGTAACCAGCAGTGGCCAGTGACCTCAGGAAAAGAATACTCTCTTAAGAGTAAATGTAACAGCATAGGAAACACAGAGCTCTCTGAGCCTCTGCTGGAGTCCCAAAGGCTCCAAGTGACCCAGACCTCAGGGACCCCCAGAATCTTCAGAGGGGCAGCCTAGAAAGAGAGTAGAGCCTGTTAAGTCCAGCACTGGCCATGGTGCTGTTGGAGGGAGGAAAAGGGGCAGGAGGTGGGGAGGAGAGGGTATTTGTAGTGAGAACCACAGGAAGCAAGCCATGCATGCTTCTCCCCAGGGGGCCACAAAGGGAGGTGTCCTCTGGGAGCTGATGTCCTTGGGTGTCAGCTCAGGAGGCCACGTGGAGAAGAGATGCACTTTGCCTGGGAGGGTCCGTGGGGCTCCTTGAGTAGGAAGGAAGACTGTGGGCAAGGGGGCCCTCACTCAGGGTGGCCATCAGGGTGTGGGCAGAGGTGACCATGCCACCAGGTGAGCTCATGTAGTCCTTGCTCTGTTTGCTCCTCCTCTGGGATCATCCTAAGACTCTGCTTCAGCCCCTGGCAGAACTCAGGTGCTCCAAACAGCCAGATCAGTGATGCCTTTAACTCAGTTTAAAGTATTGGTGTTTGGGGAAGATAGAAACAGATTTGATCTTTCTTCTTTTTTAGTGGGGGTGAGGGCTCAAGAAATAGCATTTAACATAAGGTCATGCACCCAACAGTCTGTTAAGTTCCTGCAGATGGAATTGCTTGTCTTGTAAGAGGTAACAGCAAACAGATCTTCCCCTCCCATTTTCCCCTCCCTCTTTGACTTTCTAACCACAGAAACACAAGTCAGGACTTTGGAAACTGTTCTTCATCTATTCAGAAGTTGTGGAATAAAATGAAATCCTTCGATTTCATCTCAAGTCCCGAGGCATTATTAATAGAGGTGGAAATAATGTTGGTGAGGTGGCCAGGCTGATTTGGGCTTCCGGGAGGGTACTTGAGGAGAAAGGAAGACAAAGGTTTGGACAGAATAAAAGATGTTGCCTTCCAAATATTTAACTAGAAGTAAACCTGCCTAAAATGAAGACATCTCTACTCTTCAAACAGCAAAGCTATCTCTGGAAACAGCCAAAGGAATAAGTAGTTTATAGAGTGGCACGGATAATTATGGAAAGTACATATGGAAAGCATGATTAATTAAAATAGTAATTTAGTTTCAATGACCTGTCATCAGGTCTGCTGGGATTTTGTAATATTTAGAAATTCAGCTATAAGTTGTGGAATTTGGAGTGAAGTTTCAGTGATGAGGAGCTGAAGGTCCAAGGGCTGTGCTAGCCTAGCCTTGGGGGAGGGCACATGGGGGAGAAGTATGCGCTCCTCCTTTGCTACTGATAAATGTGACACTCAGGAATGTGCCAGAAGCTTGTGACAGAAGCTTAGGGGAAATTCTGTCACCCTACACACTTCTTTAGGACTTAATAAGTTTTTATTTTTGTCCATGCTTGCCCCAAACTGAGCCTTACTGAGTAAGTGTTGTATTGTAGCTAACAGCAGCCTTCAATGTATTGATCTAGTGCTGTTAGTTACATTTTCTTTGCTATGTTGATGGAACAGATGTTACTTAAAAAGTAAATGTGTGATGACCATTTATACAAACCTGGATATGTAACTTATATATACAATTTTATTTGCAGTTTACATTTACTTGCAAAAAATTTAAGATATTTATATTCATTTATGTCATATTTATAATTCATAGAATATACACTGTCAGGTCGCCACCAAATTCTACATAATCCGGAACATAATTTGGTTTTGGAGGTGACCTGCTTCTGGGGATAAGTGTCCATATGTACTTTATTTTCCCTTATATTAAGAAAGAAATACCCTACACATGAATCACTGATAGTAGATTCATTTTGGTAAAAATGAATAAAATAATTTTTGTGTTTTTTGGTATACAAATCTGTGAAAGGAATTGGATTTGACCCAAAGGGGGTTTGAGGCTAGACGTTAAGTTTGGGATGGGCATGAGCCTTTTATAACATTTATTTGGGATTCTCAAATTCTAGTACCTCTGCTGATGAATGAGTTACACGGGAATGACAGGGGGCCTTATACCCTATAAAACATTTTTTTAATGGCTTGTTTTGATATGTGACAATATTCTATGTGGAGGATTTAATGAATTAAGATATTATGTTCATGCCAAAGAAAATCCTTAAAATTTTACTCTTATTTTTAAGAAATGACTTATTTTGCCTGTTGATCACCTTCAGCATGTTCACTGCCTAGAATGTACAAATGAGTTGTTGGCATTTTTTTCACCCACATAAGCAGGTTATTTATAAATCTGTTCACACGAAGAACTTGGTGCATGTCTTGTGCAGGGTAGAGTGTGTAAATGAGTATTTATGATTGGTGGGTCGACGACTCTAGACCTCTCTCCAGAGGCTCCTAAGTCCACAGAGTGTGCCCCAAAATTGTTTACCAGTGTGTATGAAAGAGGGCATTGCATTTTGGGAGTGAATTCTTTGAAGAGAGAGAATGGTTGTAGCTGTCTCTGGGGGTGGAGGTCTGAACTGTGAAGAGGGCCGTGTTCCTGAGCAATGGCTGCTGGTAGATGAGAGCCTGGAGTGGGCAGAGGGCCACCAAGAATTGTCCCCTGGTGTCCCGCCCTCCCTGTGAGTGGAAAGGAGACATGTGAGGGAGGACAGGGTTCTTGACGTGTTGCTTTTTGTGAGCTAGGAGACATAGCCATTGTTTTTTTTCCGGTTTTCCCACTGTCCTTTCCCCATTCACTCATCTCCAAGTGGGCTTTCCAATCTCCTGGGTTATTTCTGAAGCCACTTTTGTTCAATGTGACTCACTTGCCTGTTTTCATAGCTGTGAATGAAGAGCTTTTTTAGTTGGGTGTACTTGATATTTGAGTTTTGTGGTGAACTGTATTTTCTGTCTTTCCTTCTGGCTCTTCTCCCAATCCTCCTTTTTCTTCATAACCACATCTTACTTGTTTTTTGGCATTAAGGTTTAGCAGAGAATTTAAAAGCATATCAACGACCTCAAGAAAAAGCTATGACGAGGGCATCTCTATTATTATTAGGTTGATTATACCATGATTGAAACATTGGTGAGATTAAAATTTTAGAATTTAAATATTGATTGTGTTGATCCTTTATAATGAAGAAGCATGACTTTATTGTTTTCCTTGCAAGATTATTTATGTTGTATGGTATAGTTGGAGAAAGGATGTGTAAATATATATGTAATATATGTATATATATTTATGTATATGTAAATATATTTTATATATACAAAATATATGTATTTATAAGTTATGTATATATTACATATACACACAAATATGTATATATAAAATATATATTTATTTAAATATAAGCAAGTAAAAAACTAAATCTAGTCTAATAGTAATCTTTCTCCACTCTTGACCAGATTAGGAAGAAGCAGCAAGAAGTAGTGGGCTTTTTGGAAGCTAATAAGATCGACTTTAAGGAATTAGACATTGCTGGAGATGAAGACAATAGGAAGTGGATGAGAGAGAATGTTCCTGGAGAGAAAAAACCTCAAAATGGAATCCCTTTGCCCCCCCAGATCTTCAATGAGGAGCAGTATTGTGGGGTGAGTATTTGGTTTCTTGGAAAATTCTTCTGCATGTATGTTTGTCAGAAGTTGTTGAAAGCAGATTAATTTGGGGGCACCTGGGTGGCTCAGTCTGTTGAGTGTCTGGCTCTTCATTTTGGCTCAGGCCATGATGTCAGGTTCATGGGATCGAGCTGTGAATCCAGCTCTGCCCTCAGCGGGGAGTCTTCTTGAGCTTCTCTCTTTCCTTCTCCCTCTGCCTCTCCCGCTCCACTCTCTTTTTCTCAAAACAAAATAAGTAAATCTTTTAGAAAAAGCTAATTTGGAGGCAGCATTTGAGCATGTTGATGGTTTTCAAGACATCATTTCTTTCTACTAATACCTGGATGGTAGACCCAGTGTAAGTCATCAATATGTAAGATTCACAAAAGGATAGAAATAGTAAAATGGTGATTTGGAAGTTCTTGGGAGTATTTTAGGTCCCTTATTTTATTTTGAATCATGGAGGTCACTTGTGCAAACATTTAGTTGGAAAAGAATTCTGATCCGCCTCAGGATGTACACATCCATGAAACCAGGCAGACACAGGGTTGGCTCTCACTTTTATAAGGAATGATTTGCAGAAGTCAAATCTTAATACAGATGCAAGATGAATTTGTGGAAATGTATCTAGATTGTTCAAAAACTGTTCTGGACATTTTGATTACAACAACAATTTTCTTTTATACATTTAATAGTTCATTTCACCAGAAAATAAATCACCATTGCCCACAGAGTTTACAGTTATGTTTAGTAAATAAAATTGTTGAAAAGAAATATTTAAAAACTCAAAGAACTTCAGAGCATGAGAGCTGGAGGTTATCTTAGGGGTCATTGAAGCCTTTCAGGTCATCTTTCAGAGGCAGCAGTCAGGGCTCTGGAAGGCAGAGGGAAGGGGTCAGGGCTGTGTTGCTTCTGAAATCTGGAGCCAACTGTGGGACTTGTAGCTCATTTCCTCTCTACCTGCACACTACTGTTGGTTCTTTAGGTTAGCTCCTCTTTATTATTATGTTTCTCAACTAAAGCAGGTGTGTCTGATTAAGGCCTGAAGGCCAATGCCCGTAGCTGCCTGTTTTAGTAAATAAAACTTTACTGGAATGCATCCACGCTAACTCATTCACCTATCACCTGAGGCTGATTTTGCACAATGGCACAGCTGAGTTATTGCGACAGGGACCATAACACCGCCAAAGCCCAATGTATTCACCATGAGCCCACTTACAGAAAAGCTCTTGGGCCTGCCTCTGATTGGAAGCACCTAGTGTCTGGTTATTGGAGGTTTGTATTAGTTTCATAGCACTGATGTCACAGAGCACCGCAAACGTGGGGACTGTTATGGGCTCTGTCTTTGTTTCCCCCCCAAATCACATGTTGAAGCGCAACCGCCATGTCGATAGTATTTGGAGAGGGGGCCTTGGGAAGTGATCAGGTTAGGTGAGATCCTCTTAGATGTGATCAGCTTAGAAAGGTGGGGCCTTCCTGATGGGATTAGTGCCCTCAGAGGAAGAGAGAGAGCTCCCTCTCTCTTCACTATGTGAGCTCACAGTCAGAAGGCAGCTGTGTTTCCTCCCCAGAACCCAACTATACTGGTGCTCTTGTTTCGGATGTGGACCCTCCAGAGCTGTGAGACTTTTTTTTCTTGTTTAAGCCCCTCTCCCCGCCCCCTCCCCCAGCCAGGGTGGCATTTGGTTATGTGACCCAAGTTGACTAATTCAGTGCCTTAAAATAACAGAAATGTACTCTTGCATGGTTCTGAAGGCCAGAAGTCTAACAGCAAGGTATCTGTTGGGTTAGTTAGTTTCTCCTGGAGGCTATGAGGGAAGATCTGTTCCCTGTCTTTATCTTGGCTTCTGGAGGTCGCCAGCGACCTTTGGTGCACCCTGGCTTACAGGTATCTCTCTCCTATCCCTGCCTGCATCTCTCCTTGTGTTCTCCTTGTCTCTGTCTCTCTGTCTTCACTTGGCCTTTATATAAAGACTCACCTTGCAAATAGGGCTCACCCCAGGGGTTTCCCGTTAAGCATCCACCTTCCACTCAGGTCATCATCTCCGGGTCTTGGGATCAAGTCCTGTGGTCGGGTTCCCTGCTCCACAGGGAGTGTGCTTCTCCCCTCCCTCTGCCCGCCCCATGCTTGTGCGAGTGCGCGCGCGCTCTCTCTCTCTCTCTCTCTCTCTCTCTCTCTCTCTTTCTCTCAAATAAATAAATAAATAAATAAAATCTTAAAAAAAAAAAAGAATAGAGCTTACCGCACTCCAGTATGGCCTCATTGTAGCTAATTACATCTGTGAATATCCTATTTCCAAATCAGCGTGCTTTCTGAGGTTCTGGGTGGACACGGATTTTTGGGGAACCCTGTTCAACCCAGCACAGGGCCGTATGGATTTGCATGACTGTGTTAGCATTCTTCAGAGGCTTAGCTCGGTCCTGTGGGTGGGAGGAGTGTTTTCAAACAGTGAATGTGGCAAGCACTTATTTAAGAGTGTCTACGATCCAGCCCAAGGCTTCTGAGGATTTAAACTGGGGCTTCCTGGGCTGCAGAGAGGATTTCCTGTGTACGGAAGGGTCCTCCCCTCCACCTCCCACTCCTCTCTTCCCCTCCCCACCTCTTGACCTCCCTGCACCATGACCCTTATTTCTAAGAATTGGGGCTCTTGTTGGATGAAGAAAAGAATAATGGTGGTAGGAAATTTTAATTTTATTTTTTATAATTTTTCTAATAATTGAAAAACTAATAAAGTACATGCTGAAAAATTAAAATGGTTCAAAAATGGTCTCCAGTAAAAATTATTCTCTCTCCCATGTCAGACCCCTGTGACTCTAGTTCCTTCCCCTGAGGGGATTGGCTTCATGGACCTGTGATCTTGGAAGTTACCCTGACCCCATGCTCGGGAGAGCTCTCTGCTTGGTTCGATGCCTTGCAGTCTTGAAATCCACAACAGCTTTTGAAATAGGGACCCCATGTTTCATTTTTGATTGGAAACCCCCCAAATGATGTAGTCGGTCCTGCTTTAACTGATCAATGTTGGTAATTTCTTGTTTGACCTTCCAGAAATTTTCTCTGTATATTTATAATGTACATTATATATATCTTATAGATACCTATAATATCTATGATACAGTAGACATTATATGGAAACATATTGTATATTACTTAAAAATGGGAGTGTGCTGGGCGCCTGGGTGGCTCAGTGGGTTAAAGCCTCTGCCTTCGGCTCAGGTCATGATCTCAGGGTCCTGGGATCGAGGCCTGCATTGGGCTCTCTGCTCGGCAGGGAGCCTGCTTCCTCTCTCTCTGCCTGCCTCTCTGTCTGCCTGTGATCTCTCTGTGTCAAATAAATAAATAAAATCTTTTAAAAAAAATGGGAGTGTGCTATACAAGTTTGGTTTTGTCAGTTAATAACTGATCTCAAAGTTACAATAATGATCTCAAAGATCATTGCCTAGCTGCCCACACTCCTTCTTTTAACAGCCGCAGAACCTTCTATCATCGTATGTGACATAATTCCTGACACAGTCCTCTAATGGGGAACATTCAGGAAACATTCAACATACAAACAATGCTGCAGGAACTCTCTTTATATACACAGATCCTTGTATTCAGTGCGAATATATATATGCAGGATAACATCTTGGAAGATGTGCTGAGTTAAGCCTTGAATGCATCTTGCATTTCAGAAGGTGTTGGTGCTTGACTCTAATGTTCTTGTGCTAGCTCCCACTGGCCCAGCTGAGGGCGGCGAGTTCCCTGTGACTCTGATGGTATTCTTTTTTTTTTTTTTTCCTTCAAATCCCACTTTTAAAAAAAAAAAAATTATTTATTTGACACACAGAGAGAAATCACAAGTAGGCAGAGAGGCAGGCAGAGAGAGAGGGGGAAGCAGGCTCCCTGCTGAGCAGAGAGCCCGACATGGGCCTCGATCCCAGGACCCTGAGATCATGACCTGAGCCGAAGGCAGAGGCTTTAACCCACTGAGCCCCCCAGGCGCCCTCTGATGGTATTCTTTACACAGACTTTTGGATCTTTGCCAATCTATTAGATGGAAAATATATTCTCCTTGCTTTGACTTGGATTTCTGTCTATGTGACTGAGGCCAAACATCTTTTTTATGTTTATAAGCTATCTTTCCCCCCCTATGATTTGCTATTTTTCTGTTGGGTTATAAGTACTATTTATTGGTTTGTAAGAGTCTTCATTTGTGAAGGAAAGTAGCCCTTTTACAACCATAGTTGTTGCATGTTTTTTTCCTATGGTTTTTGTCTTTTGGCTTTTTAAAATGATATTTTTTTGGAATGCAGAACTTAAAACATTTTTTATGAAGATGAATTCATTCATCTTTTTTCTTTATGGTTCCTGATCCTGAGTCTTACAAAAGGTTTTTGCATTCAGAAATTATCAGAAGAGTAATTTCATTTTTTCTTCTAGTACTTTTCCAATGAAAGTAATATTTTAAAATTTTGCCTGTTTTAACTATCCTTTTAAGGTTAGTTATAGTAGAGAAAACATTGATGTATGTAGCTTTTAACCTATGTTAACTCTAGGGTAAAAGTTCTGCAGTTACTTTTTGCTATGAAAAGAAAAAATCTCAAAAGGCATTTTTTAAAAAAGATTTTATTTATTTATTTGACAGAGAGAAACACAGCTAGAAAGGGAACACAAGCAGAGGGACTGAGAGAGGGAGAAGCAGGCTTCCCGCTGAGCAGGAAACCTGATGCGAGGCTCGATCCCAGGTCTCCAGGATCATGACCTGAGCCGAAAGCAGTTGCTTAACCAACTGAGCCACTCAGGCGCCCCTCAAAAGGCATTTCTTATCCTATTTTGCTGTGACCTAGTGATTTTTTTCATTTTAGTTGTGGGAGAAAAAGAAAAGTTTGCCCCTTTCCTAAGAAATATACTTCTATTTTTTAAGAAGATTATTTTGTAATAGTTGGATATATATTTGTAATATTTCAGTATATATTATTTTGTAATAGAATATTTTGAATATTATTTTATAATCTTTTCCTATTACAAGTATGGATCTAATGAGATGAGCCTATAAATTCTTATTATTTTATTTTTATTTATTTATTTTAGAGAGAGTGCACGTGTGTGTATCAGTAGGGGGAGGGGCAGAGGGAAGAGTGAGAATCTCAAGCCGACTCGCTGCTGAGCTCAGAGCCCAGTGCAGGGCTCGATCCCAGGACCCTGAGATCATGACCCGAGCCGAAATCAAGAATTGGACGCTTAACCGACTAGGTGCCCTGAGCCTATAAATTATGTCATGTTTAACTGTTAATATTAATGCTTTTCATATCTGCCTTCAGAGAGGTATTAGTAAGTTTATCTTACGAGCAGCTTTGTTAAATTGGCTTTTCTGCAGTCTGTGGACACGCCTAACAAAAGTGCATTAAGGAGGCAGAGGGGTTTGTTTCCAGAAAATAGTTAAAAATGACTATTTGTATCGTAGGTTCAGATTTTAAAAGGAGCAAGTTTCTCAAGATTGTGTCAGGTTTAAAATGGCGTGGGCCTGGATGGTCAGGCAGTCTGTCTTTCCGTGAGACTGAAATGCCTGTTGTTATTTATGTTGAATCACTGGTCTTCTCTTGAACGGTCGCCCCCACGCCACACCTGACGGTAGTGGCAGGCAGCAGGAACCTCGAGGACGGGCAGTGGGTTTCTCACACCATGGCAAGAAGGGGACGGCGGTAGTTCGAGTACCATCCTGTCCCTGCCAGGGCGGCCTCCTGCTGCTCTGTCTCTGTAGAGTGGATGAAGATAGTATCCCAAGGGCACGGCAGACAACCGTTAGTTAGAGAGAGGAGACGCCTGATGGAAAGCCAGAAACAGTGGAGGGCCGGCTGCCCGTCTGGCAGAGGAATACTAAGTGGAAGTGAAGACATATCTGCCAATGCCATGTTGGAGTCTGCGTGTCTTAGCCCAGGTAGAGGCTGTGGGCCTGCGTGGGCCTGAACACAACCAAGGAGGACCTCGGCCATTTAGCAGGCATCCTCAGGGCCGAGAGTGGGGCAGGAGACAAGCCCAGTTCGGGCGGGGGAAGGGTGCTCTAAGTGCAGAGATGTTGTTACTGGACAAGCTATTTCCCGTCATTAAAAATTCTTATGAAATGTGTCATATGATAAAAATACAGAGCTTGAAGAGGAATAACAAAAAGTACAATGGTGTGTGGGCCAAACATTAAAAGAGCCTAAACACCTTAATCACCATTTCCCTATTTCCATGTGCTTTGTTTTTTTAGTACTTTAGATGGTTGGCCTTCATTCCACCCCACAAATTAGACATTTCTAATTATTGTTTTTTTTTTTTTAAAGATTTTTATTTATTTATTTGACAGAGAGAAACACAGCCAGAGAGGGAACGCAAGCAGGGGGAGTGAGAGAGGGAGAAGCAGGCTTCCTGCCGAGCAGGGAGCCTGATGTGGGACTCGATCCCGGGTCTCCAGGATCATGACCTGAGCCGAAGGCAGTCGCTTAACCAACTGAGCCACCCAGGCGCCACCTAATTATTGTTTTTATAGTCAATACTTGTTGAGGTGTAGATTTGCATACATATTTATTAATATTTTTGCTCATGATTTCTTCTTGCATCATAGATAATACATCTGGAATCACTTTCCTTTGGTCTAATATAGCCTATAAAACTTTCTTTCTTTCTTTCTTTCTTTTTTTTTTAAAGATTTTATTTATTTACTTCACAGAGAGAGAGAGAGAGAGAGATCACAAGTAGGCAGAGAGGCAGGCAGAGAGAGAGGAGGAAGCAGGCTCCCTGCTGAGCAGAGACCCTGATGCGGGCCTCGATCCTAGGACCCTGAGATCATGACCTCAGCCGAAGGCACAGGCTTTAACCCACTGAGCCACCCAGGCACCCTAACCTATAAAACTTTCTTTAAGTGAGTGTCTATTGGTGGCAGATTCTCTAAATTTTTGTTTAAAAAATTACATTTTTCAGAAAAATGTCTATTTTACTCTCATGGCTAAAAATAGTTTCACTGAAAAAAATTGTTTCACTGGATCTAAAATTCTGGGTTGATGGTTGTTTTTTTCTAAAGATGTTGAAATTATGATTTCACTTTCTTTTGACTTCTGTGTTGCTCTTAAGAAGCCAGTTGTCAGAAAGTCTGCCTTGATATGTGCTTATACTTAGAATCCCTGGTCTTTCCTGGCAGTGATCTTTCCTTTATCAACTCAGCACTATATCTCTACTTCTTTTCTTAATCTGACTTCTTAAAAAAAATTGTTTTTGACATTCTTCAAAGCATTGGAACAAGCAATCCTAAAATTTATATGGAACCAAAAAAACGCTGAATCGCTAAGGAATTGCTGAAGAAGAAAAACAAAGCTGGGGGCATCTCGTTACCTGACTTCAAGCTTTATTACAAAGCTGCGATTACCAAGACAGCATGGTACTGGCACAAAAACAGAGAAATAGACCAATGGAACAGAGTAGAGAGTCCACATATGGACCCACAAATGTATGGGCAAATCATCTTCGACAAAGCAGGAAAAAATATCCAGTGGAAAAAATACAGTCTCTTAAATAAATGGTGCTGGGAAAATTGGACAGCTACGTATAGAAGAATGAAACTAGACCATTCTCTTACACCACACACAAAGGCAAACTCGAAATGGATGGAAGAATTCAACATGAGGCAGAAACCCATCAAAATCCTGGAAGAGAACATAGGCAGTAACCTCTTTGACATCGGCCACAGCAACTTCTTTCAAGACACGTCTCCAAAGGCAAAGGAGACAAAAGCGAAAATGAACTTTTGGGACTTCCTCAAAATAAAAAGTTTCTGTACAGCAAAGGAAACAGTCAATAAAACAAAGAGCAACCCACGGAATGGGAGAGGATATTTACAAATGATACTACAGACAAAGGGCTGATAACTCAACATCCAAAAAGAAGATGAACACGTCAAAAAATGGACAAGAGACATGAAGAGGCACTTCTCCATAGAAGATATACAAATGGCTAACAGACACATGAAAAAATGTTCAGTGTCACTAGCTATCAGGGAAATTCAAATCAAAACCACTCTAAGATACCACCTTACACCAGTCAGAATGGCCAAAATTAACAAGTCAGGAAACAACAAATGTTGGGGAGGCTGCAGAGAAAGGGGAACCCTCTTACACTGTTGGTGGGAATGCAAGTTGGTGCAGCCGCTTTGGAAAACAGTGTGGAGATTCCTTAAAAAATTAAAAATAGAACTATCCTATGACCCTGCAATTTTACTACTGGGCATTTACCCCAAAGATACAGATGTAGTGAAAAGAAGGGCCATATGTACCCCAATGTTCATCGCAGCAATGCCACAATCGCCAAACTGTGGAAAGAGCCAAGGTGCCCTTCAACAGATGAATGGATAAAGAAGATGTGGTATATATACACAATGGAATACTATGCCTCCATCAGAAAGGATGAATATCCAACTTTTGTAGCAACATGGACTGGATTGGAAGAGATTATGCTGAGTGAGATAAGCCAAGTAGAGAAAGTCAAGTATCACATGGTTTCACTTACTTGTGGTGCATGAGGGGTAACCTGGAGGACTAGTGGGAGAAGGAAAGTAAATGGGAAGTAGGGTAATCCAGGGAGAGAAATGAAACAACAGAGACTTTGGACACAGAAACAAACTGAGGGACTTGGAGGGAGGGGGGTGGAGGGATGGGAGAGCCTGGTGGTGGGTACTGGGGACACCTATTGCGTGGAGCACTGGGTGTGGGGAATGGGGAATGAATCTTGGAACACTGAGAAAATAAAATAAATTTAAAGTAAAAAAAATGAATTATTTCTCAAGCTAGAAAAAAATTGTTTTTGAGATAGTGTTTCAGAGCATTTAATCTGTTATACTTCCATAACTAGCAGTTGAAAAACCATTTCATATTCATTATTTTCTGTATCTATTTGTTAGCGTCAAGGCAAAAATAACGACAAATTGTTCAGACCTTGGAAGTTAGAAAAGCTATTTGGACCTAAAAAAAAAAAAAAAAGAAGCTATTTGGACCTAAGCTGAAGCAAAAGACAATTCACTCAATGATAAGAAAACCTTTCTTGGAACCCAGCCCTTGAGTGGTTCAGTCAGTTGGCATCTGCCTTTGGCTCAGGTCATGATCCCAGGGTCCTAGGATTGAGCCTCATGTAGGCTCCCTGCTCAGCAGGAAATCTGCTTCTCCCTTTGCCTCTGCCCCTTCCCCCACACCACCCCTCTGTCCCTGCACATGCTCTCTCTCTCTAAAATAAATAAAATCTTATATAAAAAAAGAAAACCTTTCTTGATTTGAAAGCTTCTAGAGTTGGCCAACTAGAGAAGTTGCAGATATTTACGGAATTTTTATAAAATAGAATAAATTTGCTTTATTATCTTTCACCTACTCTCTACTACTACTAATGTATTCTATCATATAATCTTTTACTTTTCTTTTTTTTTTTTTTTAAAGATTTTATTTATTTGACAGAGAGAAACACAGCCAGAGAGGGAACACAAGCAGGGTGAGTGAGAGAGGGAGAGGCAGTCTTCCTGCTGAGCAGGGAGCCCGATGTGGGGCTCGATCCCAGGTGTCCGGGATCATGACGTGAGCCGAAGGGAGTCGCCCAACCAACTGAGCCACCCAGGCACCCCATATAATCTTTTTCTAATTAACTTTTTTATTTTTCCAGTGTTCCGAGATGCATTGTTTATGCACCACGCCCACTGCTTCATGCAATACATGTCCTCCTTAATATCCACCACCAGGCTCACTCATCCCCTCACCCCCTCCTTTCCAAAACCCTCAGTTTGTTTCCCAGAGTCCACAGTCTCTCATGGTTCATCTCCCTCTCTGGTTTACCCCAATTCACTTAATGTGTTTTTTTTTGTTTGTTTGTTTTTTGTTTTTTTTAGATTTATTTATTTGACAGAGAGAAACACAGCTAGAGAGGGAACACAAGCAGGGGGAGTGAGAGAGGGAGAAGCAGGCCTCCCGCCGAGCAGGGAGTCCGATGTGGGACTCGATCCCGGGTCTCCGGGATCATGACCTGAGCCGAAGGCAGTCGCTTAACCAACTGAGCCACCCAGGCGTCCCTGTTTTATTTATTTATTTATTTATTTATTTATTTATTTATTTATTTATTTATTTATTTAAGAGAGAATACTTGGGTACTCAGAGGGAGAAGGAGAGAGAGAATCTCAAGCAAACTCCCCACTGAGTATGGAGCCTGATGTGGGGCTCAGTCCCATGACCCTGAGACCATGACCTGGGTTGAACTCGAGAATCTGATACTCAACTGACTGAGCCACCCAGGCGCCCCTCTGCCACGTAATCTTTAACATCTTACGAGTGCATCCTCCAGGAATTGATACCAAAGGATCACTTGCTCTTGATGCTCTATTTTCTTCAACTATGATTTGAGGCAGCTTACAAAAATGCATTAAATGTAAAAGAATACAATTAACCACTGAGTGACTCTGGGCAACAGGTAGGAAAATAAAAAATCTTTGGGTAATTGACACACAAGAATATATAACATTTTCTTCCCAATGTCAGTGGCCTATATTTGGTTTTAAGCTTCTTAACACACATTAAGAGTAGGTTGGGTGGTAACAACACTAAGCTGGTTTGAGCACTCTCTGTTCACACTAGGCCTGACACACCGCCCTGAGTGTGTCAAGAAACCGGTTGCTGTCCCGATGACAAAGATTGACAGGTATGAGGTAGTCTGGGCAATATCTCCTATGTTGTAATTAGATGAAACGAAACTCTTCTGAGCTCTTGATAACCACATTCCTGAAGAGACGGTTTAGGGCTGGACCCCTGGGTGGGCCTGTGGTAGGGGGCAAAAGGGGCGTCATTGAGCTCCAGGTTTCAATCAACTACCAGATTTCACCCCACTGAGGAGTTTTTCCCACGTTGCCATAACAGGTGCTGGTGTAAGCCCTCCATGATCCCGCAGAAGGTCCGAGATGGGTCTTGTCCCATAGAAGCTATGATAGTAACTCTAGATAAATCCTGTGTTTTCTTAGTTTCCGCTGATCAGGGGCTAGATTATAAGGAAATCAGCTAAAGATATGACACTTCTGGAGAATCCTTTCATTCTGTGTATCTGAGTCTTATCAGGAATTCCTGAGCATGAACGTGTGTGTGTGTGTGTGTGTGTGTGTGTGTGTGCGTGAGCGTGCATTCTCAGTGCTCTATATTCTGCACAGTGAAATGATAAAAACAAATGGAAGGTTCATGGTTAGAGGTTTCTTAACTTTTGGGGTTTGTCATCTTTGACAAAAAAAATTGGGAGAACCTTTTGAGTTAGCCTCTAGTTCATGACTAATAAAAAAGATCAACTTAGGTAAATATTATGGCTCACAAGTGTGCAGTGGGGTTTACACATTCTTTTTCTTTGCTTCAAGGATTTTGACTCTTTCTTCTCTGCAAAAGAAGAGAATATTATTTATTCATTTCTGGGTTTGGCTCCCCCTCCAGGCTCAAAGGTAAGTTTGAACACCCCATTAGGGCTCCATACAAGTCATAATAAATCAGGGTAGAAGTCAGCATCCATGACTGTTTAATAAACGATGATCTTTAAATTAACATAGTTTAAATATATTCCTTATTCTGATGAAATCTCACACATAGAGATAATGCAAGGTTTTTACTAGAGCGTATTGTAAAACTATGCTTTTCATTGTTTTTGCTATGTTCATATCTTTTTGTAGTGAGTCTTATAATACTGAAATTAAGAAACATTGTATTCAATTATTTTAAATACAGTTAACAAATATGTAAAAACTAGAGTTCCCAGGTTATGTTTATAAAATTACTTTGTAATAAATTGACTTTTCAATTAGCTTATTTTCATTAATTTTATAATAATATATCAGCTATATTAATTCTTTCAATTTAAAAGGAGTTGACTTTGCTTTTTTAGAGAGAGAGAGAGAGAGAGAGAGTAAGATCCAGACATAAGAACAAGATAAATCTCAGCCTCCTTTCCTTTTTTGTTCTGGTGTTGTCTCATCTTTGATTACATGTAATTATGTTGATTAAATACAGAACTAAGCTAATAAAGCCAATATCCTGAACTTGTGCAATGGAGATCACATGGCTCAGTCCATGTACCAGCCACTGCGTCCTTATTTCTCCCAATAATCTCACACATAACTCTTCACAGATCAAGACAAGTACACATTAGTTTAATTCACTTATTTCTTAAGTATTTTTTTTGTTTGTACTCAGCTTCAAGAGATTTGTGATGACTGAGTCCAAATTAATTCTCATTGTAGGAGAAACAACTCAAAAGCCTACCTTAGAGAGGTGGGTTTGCCTCAGAGTCATGTGGCTGTGCTGTCTTTCATATGTAAGCATCCTTCAGGTAACACCATTTGGGACCTCTTAGTGCTTAGGTTAACGCACGAAGGTCTAGCACCAATTTCTTCTCCAAAGGTAACATGTAGATTTCACAATTGGCTAATAAGGTTTTATATGAGGAAGAGAATCTTCCCTTTTGATGAAACACCATTTTGGCTTTGGTCAGCTTAAATGCAACACATTTCATACATCCTATTAACAGTTTAAAAAAGGCTATTACATGCAATTTTTTCTTTTTTATTTGGTATAAGAGTTTGATATGGGAGTTTTATTTGGTATAGGAGTTTGTGAACTGGGTCATGTTAGTTTACTTACTACATTGAAGACATTGTGCCTTGATGTTAAGGTACATTTCTTGGTGGGGACACTCAGGTCATTTGTGTCTTGAAGATGGGGAGGAAAGTGGAGGGAAGACTGTTTCAGGCAAAGGGAAGGGCAAGTACAAAGTCCCTGCGGCAGAAAAGAGCGTGGGAAATTCTAAGAACTGCCCCGAGGTCCACGTGGCTGGAGTGAGGGGTGGAGTTACCACAGGAGGTGAAGCTGCAGGTGGGCACCCCATGGGGCGTAATGGTGCTCTGGATTCTATCTTACGTGCAGTGGAGACATTTTAAGGGGTTTAAGCAGAGAAGTACTCTTATTTCCTTCTTGAAAACTCATTTTGGTTGCTAGGGATAGATGCACTAAAAGGGTGCAAACTCTCACAGAAATACAGATAAGAAGTCATGGTGGCTTGGACTTGGGTGGTGGCATCGAACTACGCAGAAGTGGATGATTTTAGGGCCTATTTTGGAGGAAGATTGGTAAGACTTGCGGTAGATTGAATGTGGGGGCGGAATGAGTGGTTGCTTCTGGTTGTTGGGTGTGGACATTCACTGTGGTGGAGGACACGTCTACAGGGGAGGTTAAGTTCGAGTGGGATATCTAAGTGAGGAGGTGAGGTGGGCCGTTGCAGATTGACGTGTGTCTCTCTGAGGTCTGCTTGCATGTGCACACGTGGGGCCTGCTGGCATGTGGCTGGGGCTCAAGTAACGAGAGAGGGCTGACAGCAAGGAGGCCAGGCTTGCAGGTGCTCCAGGCTTAAAACTGGGTAGAGGATGAGCAGAGGTCACCTGGAGAGGCCAAGATGGGAGTCTTTGCGTCAGGAGGACACCAGGAGTGTGTGGTATTGTTGTCGTCAAGAGGGGCATTTTTCACAGAAGAGGGTCCGATGCTTCTGAGAGATGGAATCAGATGAAGAAACAAGTGACCGTTGGCCTGGACAACAGGGAGGTCCTTGGTCGCTGTGACAGAAATGGTTTCTGAGGAGGGGGGAAGACAGAAGTCAGGATGGGGTGTCAAAGGAGAACTAACTGGTGGTGAGAAGGAGGGATCACACGTGGTCAGTTATCTCTGGGGCATTTCCGATGGACAAGAGAATATGGCAGCTTCTGATTTATTTTATTTTATTATTCTTTTTT
>PITA01020611.1:0-34469 GCA_004023965.1 Spilogale gracilis | reverse complement strand
AGTCTGCAGTGCAATATCTGGAAATCAACTCAACAGATTTAGATAAGGGAGTTCAGATTTGGAAAGCTTCAGTGTCAGTGGATGTTCCATCTCCAAAATTTTGGGTGGTCTGTTGAAACAAATAGGAAATCACTTGGGTGCCATAAATTTCATATCATTTCCCTTTCCTCTCTTCTCTTCCACTATCCTCTCCTCTCCTCTTCCTTTTCCTTTCCTTTTTCCTTCCCTTCCCTTTCTCCTCTCCTTTCCTCTCCTCCCTTCCCTTATCTTTCCTTCCTTCCTTCCTTCCTTCCTTCCTTCCTTCCTTCCTTCCTTCCTTCCTTCCTTTCTCACTTCCTCCCTTCCTCCATTTCTCCCTTCCTCCCTTTCTCCCTTCTTTCTTTCCTTCTTCATTCCTTCCTCCCTCCTTTCTTCCCTCCCTCTTCCTCTCTTTCTTTCCTTCTCCACACATTGTTCTAGATTTTAGGCTTCAGCAATGAACAAGATAGCAATTTTCCCTTTGCTTAAAGTCTAGCAAGGAGAAAATAGTCCGGTTTAATGGTCTGGGCCAATTCCAGGGAATGAGGATGGAATGAAATGCAGATGGCACGTGTCTTGAAATGGAAGAAATGATGTGATATGGTGGGTGACAGCAGGGTGCTTTTGAGAAAATGAGAAAGGGTAGGTATGCCTGGAGCAGAGAGGATTAGACATAAGCCAATTCATCTGATGCGATAAAAGTGTTTTCTGGATCATATTAACCATTTTGGACTTTACGGTAACGGAAAGAGAAAACTTCTATTAGAATAGTGGCACAAGCAGGTTTGAGGTATAAAAGAATAATTCTGGACAATGTCAGTGGAATGGAAGGGAGTGAATACCCTTCTGATGTGGAGACACCAGATTTGTTGTGATGGTTCAGGAGAGAAAAGTTGAGTGACCTGAATATTGGCTATGGGATGGATAACAGGGCCGGTATGAGAAGTGAGTTAAAAGGGAGACTGGTAACATATAGTAAATGAGTGAGAAGCATGAAGAGTTGACAGACCCAAGGATGGCTCTCAGTTTTCCTTGAGTACCTTGTAGGTGGCACTGCCAGTCACTGCGGTAGAGGTACTGGGAGTGGAATACCTACAGGGCAAGAAGACAAGAAAGTACATTCCAGAAAGATTGGTTTCAGGGCGACAGTGAAACACACAGGAAAGATGGTCACCAGAGCACCAAACATCTAGGTCTCAGGCTCATATGAAGTATGTGGGCTGAATAAATACATTTGAGATTCACTGTCATATTTAGGGTAAGTGCAGAGGGACAGTATTCTGAGGACCACCCCTATGATGACTGGACAGAGGGAGCTCTCTATGGAGTCGGAGAAGGCTTTACAAGGCAGGCAGGAAAAACCATGAAGCTGAGGTATCAGCACTACCAAGAGAGGGGAGAGCTTTTCAAAGGAAGATGTGGTCATTGGTGTTAAATGTGCAGTCATCTGCTTCAGAGTCTTGGAAGTCACTGGGAACTTAGATGAGGTAGTTTCAATAGAGCCAGCTGCCACCTGTGCCTCAATTCTCACTCATCGACCCTTTGACAATAGGTCACATGCCATAGACATAGATTTATTTCTTATATTTGGATTTTAAGGTCTGTTATTTTCTTCATAAATAACAGAGTCACAGAATGACAGAGAGGAACCAAACTGTTGTCTCATATTTCCTCCTTCTGGGTCTGCCCATCAAGCCAGAGCAGCAGAATCTGTTCTATGCCCTGTGCCTGGCCATGTATGTTATCACCGTCTTGGGGAACCTTCTCATCATCATCCTGATTTGCCTGGACTCTCACCTCCACACGCCAATGTATTTGTTTCTCAGCAATTTATCCTTCTCTGACCTCTGCTTCTCCTCTGTCACGATGCCCAAATATCTGCAGAACATGCAGAGCCAAGTGTCCTCCATCCCCTATGCTGGCTGCCTGACCCAGATGTACTTCTTCTTCTTTTTTGGAGACCTGCAGAGCTTCCTCCTGGTGGCCATGGCCTATGACCGCTATGTGGCCATCTGCTTCCCACTGCACTACATCACTATCATGAACCCCCAGCTCTGTCTCTCCCTGGTGGCGCTGTCCTGGGTGACGACCATGTTCCATGCTATGTTACACACTCTGCTCATGGCCAGATTGTGGTTTTGTGCAGACAATACAATCCCCCACTTTTTCTGTGACATGTCTGCTCTTCTGAAGCTGGCCTGCTCTGATACTCAAGTTAATGAGCTGGTGATATTTATCATGGGAGGACTCGTTCTTGTCATCCCGTTCCTGCTCATCATCACATCTTATGCACGGATTGTGTCCTCCATCCTCAAGGTCCCTTCTGCCAGGGGCATCCGCAAGGCCTTCTCCACCTGTGGTTCCCACCTCTCTGTGGTGTCTCTCTTTTATGGAACAGTCATTGGTGTCTACTTGTGCCCATCAAGTAATAATTCCACTGTTAAGGAGACTGTCATGGCTATGATGTACACTGTGGTCACCCCCATGGTGAACCCCTTCATCTACAGCCTGAGGAACAGAGACATGAAGGGAGCCCTGGGAAGAGTCTTCTGGAAACAGAAAGTATCATTCTAAAATGATAATAATTGAGTTTTTTTAACATTATTTAATTCAGTGGGTATAGTAATGTTGAATATGGAGTATTATTCTAAATCTTGACCTTTTCTCTTCAATTTTAATGCCTTCAAACTTTTTGTTCAAATAAAACCATATGCTAATGGCAAATGTGGAGCTGTGATGACATTAGCTGTCCTCAGGTAGAGTTTGGGGTGGGAAAGCAGTTCTGCTCTGAATTCTTATTTCCCTCTTGACAGTTGGAATTGTAGTTTGAAAATAAGATTTATATACCACTGTGATAAATACCTTTTTCTATCCAATTTAGGAACTTTTTTTCTTATCTTCCTCCTCCTCATTGTTGTTGTTGTTGTTCTCCATCTCCTCCTCCTCTTCTTTCTTCCCCGTCTCTTCCTCTTCCTCTTCCTCCTCCCTTTCTTTCTTCTTCATCTATCCACCATAGAGAGAGTGAGAGGGACAGAGAGAGCGGAGGGAGTGATGGAGGACAGGGGGAGTCCTGAAGCAGACCCCCTGCTGAGGTCAGAGCCCTAACCTAGGGTTTGATCCCACGATGCTGAGATCGTGATTCCAACCTAAATGAAGAGTTGGCCACTCAATTGTCTGAGCCACCCAGACACCCCTAGGAATTATCTTCTTAAAACATCACTATATCCATTGCTTTTTTCCTGCCCAGGAATCCTCAGTGATTCACAGAAGTGAGGAAAGAATTAAAACCAACCCTTCTTTTTCCAGGTGTCCCGGAGTAGCTTTTTTGTTTTTTTGTTTTTCTGTTTTTGTTTTGTCTTTAAATTGTTGTACAACAAGTAACCTGTTTTCTTTAAACATTTCCAAAATCAGGGCCCCTTGCTGACTCAGTCAGTCAAGCATCTGTCTTCCGCTCTGGTCATGACCATGGTCCTGGGATTGAGTCCCACATTGGACTCCCTGTTTGTCGGGAAGCCTGCTTCTCCCTCTCCTTCTCCCTTCTGCTCTACCTACTTGTGCTGTCTATCTCCCATCAAATAAATAAATGAAATCTTAAACAACTGAACATTTCCAAAAGCTTTTTGGCCCCATGCCTGACCTCCGTGTTGTGCTGAAGGTTACTATCTTGTTCATCCAATTTATAAAGTGAAACATAGGCTAATTTGTTCAATTCTTGGAAGCATTTTAAATTCTTGATATTAATTACTATTCTATTATGCATTTTATTTTTGACATTTTAACAGTGACAAACATAAATGAACTCACATATGGTGTCATGCAAGACACTGCCACTTTGGATTTAATTTTTCTTTTTTAATTGTGTTACGGTAGCCACCATACAGTACATTTTTTTAAAAGATTTTATTTATTTATTTGACAGGGATAAACAGAGCTAGAGAGGGAACACAAGCAGGGGGAGTGACAGAGGGAGAAGCAGGCTTCCCACCGAGTAGGCAGCCCAATGTGGGGCTTGATCCCGGGTCTCCGTGATCATGACCTGAGCCAAAGGCAGTCGCTTAACCAACTGAGCCACCCAGGCGACCACATTATTTGTTTTTGATGTAGTGTTCCAAGTTTATTTTTTATGTACAACACCAATGTTCCATGTAATTCGTGTCTTCCTTAATACCTATATGTCTCACCCATCCCCTACCCCATCCGCTCTGAAACTCTCAGTTTGTTTCTTGGAGTCCACAGTCTTTCATGGTTCATCTTCCTCTCCAATTTAAGTTTTAAAAACTATTTTGATCACATTACCAATACTATCAGAGTGTAACTTGTCATAGACTTACTAATATTGACCAGGTAACATTAAAATTTTGAAGTTATTTTTTTTCTCCAGTAAAAATAAAGCTAATTTCTTGATATTGTGACTGTTAGGGAATCTTTCCCATAGCTTCCTTGAAAGGATCAAAGCTTTCATCAAGGTCACAAATACACATCGTGAATTCAGTTATATTATTTATGTTTATATTCTCATATGGCAAGACATACGAATGCCTGTTTCTGTTTGAAGCTAATAATTTTTGCTAAATCCTAAAAGTTGTCATTTACTACTCAAAATCTCCAAAAAGTGTGAAGTCCAGTCCATTATATCATTTAATAGAAGAGAATTGCACAATATCATTGTTCATTTTATAGTCATACTGAAAAATTAAAAATTTCAGTCTTATTTTGCTTTTTAAGTTTTCCACATTTTTTTCGTACGTTGATCACTGTACGATTCATTTAACGTAAAATAGTTTTGACACAGGTGCTCTTTGCTTGCTTTTTAAACATGTTGGGGTGCCATACATTCTAGAATGATTCTTACTTTTTCATGAAAAGCATAATCATTTATTTTTCCATTTTTGATATCTTTATGAGTCCAGTCAGGTTACCTTCTCCTAAAAAATGAATACTAAGAAGACAATGATACATGCTGATGAACTGGAGAGTTTATGTCCTGTGTCAAAGGTCAAAGTGCTACCAAGCCATGGGAAGTTGCTTTTGTGTAGGAATACAACCCCAGGATCTCATCATCTCCCAGCTATTTGGTCCCATGTGTGACCTATGTTGGTACAGATGCTGAACATGTTGTGTCTCTTAAGCAAAGCATTGGATGACTGGTCCAATTCTTGGGAGCACATTCTGTTAAACTACATGTCTGCGTGGCTCAGTCTTTCAGTGTTGGCCTTTGACTCAGGTCATGATCCAGGAGTCCTGGCATGGAGCCCTGCATCTGACTCCCTGCTTAGCGGGAAGCCTGCTTCTTCCTCTCTCAGTCCCCCTGGTTGTGTTCCCTCCCTAGCTGTGTATCTCTCCGTCAAATAAAATAATAACATCTTTAAAAAAAAAAAGCCCATCCAAGAACCCAAAACCAAAAATAAAGAAAAATCTTAAAAATAAAAGGAATAAAAAGAAAGGCATATAAATAAGTTATATAAAACTCCACTGTGTGGAGATAAATAACAATAGTGCACCTTATGATGGTTGTATTATTTGAGATGTGAAGGGTGAAAAAGTCAGGCTGTGAAGTCTTTACATTGCAGAGAATTACATGTGCAAAGCACCTTAGTGGACCGTCTTTGTATGTAAGGAGTTATATATGGGTCAGTATGGCTGGAGGGAAGAAGAGAGTGGTGAAATGTAGGACTGTGCGGGTAAGCAGACCCTCAGGTCATTCAGAGCCGTGTTAGGATCTTAGAACTTTTTCTAAGTGCAGTAAAAAGCCTTACAAAGTTTAAGCAAAAGAGGGTATATTTATTTAGCAACTATTCTATTTGTATTTTACCAATAGTGCTTTAATAATTAGCTATGGATTTTCATTTTCAATCAAGTGCTTTTTCAGTGCCTATGGCACTGATATGCCTGGTAATATTGAGGCATACTTGCATTTAAATTTACTTAAATTTAGTGAAAGAAAGCAAACATCACGACAAATTCTGCCTTGAAACCAACTGTAACATTTTGGTGAATATACTTTCAGCTGTTTTGTTTCAGTTCTCTTAGGCAGTCCACAACGTGATGGGTAACCTTCTCCAAGACAATATTGTTCTTTATTATATACTTTTCTTCCTGGATGACTTTATAGTGCTGTCTATATGTCTATATGATTTTTTCTTTAATCTTCAACTGAATAACACCGTGCGGAAATAGGTAACTGTTTACATTACGATGTTTTTATTTGAGATGTGAAGGATGTTTCTCCCCTGATTTATATGACTTAGAATGTCCTTTCCAATCTGAAATTGTATCTCCCTTCATTTTATGAGAATGTCTTTCATTCGTTCCTCATTTATTTTGTTACATTTCTGGGACTTTATACTATAACTATACATTACCTATAAAGTAACGCTTCGTTTTGGTGACATTACTCCTTCTCCTCTAAAAAACCCAGAGTAAACCCCAAATTGCCTCTTTGAAATGAATAGACAGACTAAAGTAGTGTTTTGAGTAGACTAAAAGAAGTCTAAAAGAAGAGTATCATCCAAGTATTCAGGTGAATCATGTTTTCATGCAAAAGACTTTATAAAGAGTCTAAAAGAAGAGTGTCTTTCCAAGTATTCAGGTAAATAAACTTTTTATTTTTATTTATTTTTATTTTTTATCTTTTTATTGTTACTTAAAAATTTTTCCCCCAGTGTTCCAAGATTCATTCCCCATTCCCCACACCCAGTGCTCCACACAATATGTGCCCCCAGTACCCACCACCAGGCTCTCCCATCCCTCCACCCCCCTCCCTCCAAGTCCCTTAGTCTGTTTCTGTGTCCAAAGTCTCTGTTGTTTCGTTTCTCTCTCTGGATTACCCTACTTCCCATTTACTTTCCTTCTCCCACTGTCCTCCAGGTTACCCCTCATGCACCGCAAGTAAGTGAAACCATGTGATACTTGACTTTTTCTACTTGGCTTATTTCACTCAGCATAATCTCTTCTGGTCCATTCCACATTGCTATAAAAGTTGGATATTCATCCTTTGTGATGGAGGCTTCCAACCGGGAGGCGGGAAAGAGCCTCTCTCTGTGTAGAGGCTATCTCTGGGAAGGAGGTCTGGGCGCAGACATCTTGCTGCAACCTGACTTCCTCAGCAGCTGAGAAAGGAAGTAAAAAAACAAAGCTCCATGACCAGAGAACTATAACATGACAACCTGGTTACCATGGAGACCAGTCTCTAGCAAGAGTGTGGAGAGACGCAGCCCAGGTAGAAGGGGCTGAAAACAGCACAGCAGACCCCGCCCCCAGAACGCAAGCCAGAAGCTCAGGAGGACAACACTCAAACTGTAAAACCCCAAATCGGGGGGAAAGGCAATTTATTAAACTCCTGGTACTGACTACAGTACCAAAAGCCCTACACTTTATTGATACAGTTTTCCACCTTATTTGCTTTTTTAAACTTTTTTCTATTTTTACTTTTAAAGCTACCATTTTAAACTTAAAAGTACATTGTCATGGTTTTTCTTCTTTCATTTTTTAACCCCCTTTTTTTATCACAATGTGATACTCAATACAACACCCCATAACATTTTATTTTACCTTGAAAATTTTTAAAGCACACTCCTGTATTTTCTGCTCTTGTTGTTGCCTCTTGTTTCCCTGTTTGTTTTCTCTGTTTTTCCTACATCCTACATCCCTATTCAATACTACCCCTATATACAACCAGTTCTAATCTCCCTTTATCTTTAGAACATGGGCTCCTCCAACAAAAATAACAAGACAAACTCGGGAGTGTCTGAAATGCATTCCTTGCCCACAAGGAGTGTCTGCCCTCACCTTCCCACTCTCGTCTGTCAGTGTTTCTGTGTAATTGTCTTTGCTTTTTTATTATATAAATACTGGTCATGGGGGTCATTAAAATGGGCTTCGCTTTTTGATCTCTTCATTTACACTTGATAACCCTTTTCTTTACCCTGTAACAGTTTTGTACCACATAAATCCTACCTCCGGGGCCCCTCTGGCAGGGGTTTCTTTTCTTGCTTCCACTCTCGTTTTCTTTTGTCTTTCTCCTCCCTTTTCGGTGGTGATTTCTGGTTGCTCCAAAACCTTCCAACGACCAATACACCTAGATAGTGGCTGATATATTTAGCTATACACCCTCTCAACCACTCCTCGAGACAATGACGCAGAGTAGGAAAATCGAACAGAAGAAGAACCCTGAGACTGCAACCCTGGTCACAGAATTACTGGAAATGAACATAAACAATATGACAGATATGGAATTCAGGGCAGCAATCGTCCAAGCAATGGCTAATTTAGAAAAGAACATTAGTCTCAAAGTGGAAGCCATAGTAACAGAGGTGTAGCTGAGGATAGAAAGGCTATTGATGAGATGCAATCTAATTTAAATATGCTTACAGCCAGAGTAAGTGAAGCTGAACATGGTATCTGTGATTTAGAAGACAGATGGATTAAGAAGCAGGAGCAAGAGAAGTTTTGGAGCAAACAGCTAAAATCCCATGAGAGCAGAATAAGGGAAATAAATGATGCCATGCAATGGTCCAATATCAGAATTATTGAAATCCCAAAGGAGTTTTGAGAGAGAGAAGTCTAGAGAATATTGTTGAACAAATCATGGATGAAAATTTCACAAATCTGGGGAATGAAACAAATGTTCATGTTATAGAAGCAGAGAGGACACCCCCAAGACCAATGAGGCCAGAAAAACCTCCAGGGACATAATAGTGAAATTCGCAAATCATAAAACCAAAGAATATGTCTTAAGGGCATCTAGGAGAAAGCGATCCCTTACCTATAGAGGGAGGACCATCAGAATAACGTCAGACCTCTCCACAGAAACCTGGCAAGCTAGAAAGGGCTGGCAAGACATATTCAGGAAATTACATGACAAAAATATGCAACCAAGGATAATGTATCCATCAAGGTTGACTTTCAAAATGGAAGGAGAAATAAAGAGCTTCCGGGACCGCCAAGGTCTAAAAGATTATGCAACCGCCAAGCCAGCACTACAAGAAATACTAAGAGGGGTTCTATAGAGGAGAAACGAACCCAAGAGCGACACAAAACAGAAATTTACAGAGGTAATCTATAGAAACATGAACTCCACAGGCAACATGATGTCAATACGAACGTATCTATCAATAATCACTCTCAATGTGAACGGCCTAAATGCTCCAATAAAAAGACAAGGGTTGCAGACTGGATAAAACAACAGGACCCATTCATATGCTGTTTACAAGAGACTCATCTTGAATCTAAAGACACTTCCAGATTGAAAGTGAGGGGATGGAAGACCATCGTTCAGGCGAATAGACCCCAAAAGAAAGAGGGTATAGTGATTCTCATATCAGACAAATGGGATTTTAGTCCAAAGACTGTAGTCAGAGACACATGAGGACACTACATCATTCTCAAGGGGTCTAACAATTGTAAATATTTATGCCCCCAACATGGGAGCAGCCAACTACCTAAGCCAACTGTTAAAGAAAATAAAGATTCATATCGATGTGAATACATTAATTGTAGGAGATCTTAACACATACTCTCAGCACTGGACATATCATCTAAACAGAAAATCAACAAAGAATCAAGAGCCTTCAATGGGACATTGGACAAGAGGGACCTCATAGATATATTCAGAACATTTCACCCTAAAACAGAAGAATACTCATTCTTCTCGAGTGCACATGGAACTTTCTCCAGAATAGACCACATACTAGGTCACAAATCAGGGCTCAACCGAACCAGAAGATTGAAATTATTCCCTGCATATTCTCTGACCAAAATGCCATGAATCTGGAGCTCAACCACCATAAAAAGGTCAGGAGAAAATCAAACACTTGGAAGCTAAAGACGATCCTGCTCAAGAATATATGGATCAACCAAGAAATCAAAGAAGAACTGAAACACTTCATGGAAATCAATGAGAATGAAGCTACACTGATGCAAAACCTATGGGATACAGCAAAGGCATTCCTAAGGGGGAAATTCATAGCCATCCAAGTCTCACTCAAGAAAACTGAAAAATCCACAGCAACTTCTTTCACGACATGTCTCCAAAGGCAAAGGAGAAAAAAGCGAAAATGAACTTCTGGGACTTCACCAAAATAAAAAGCTTCTGTACAGCACAGGAAACAGTCAACAAAACAAAGAGGGAACCCATAGAATGGGAGAAGATATTGGCAAATGACACTACAGACAAAGGGCTGGTATCCACGATCTATAAAGAACTACTGAAACTCAACACCCAAAAAGAAGATGAACATTCAAAAAATGGGCAAGAGACATGAAGAGGCACTTCTCTGTGGAAGATATACAAACGGCTAACAGACACATGAAAAAATGTTCAGCGTCACTAGCTATCAGGGAAATTCAAATCAAAACCACTCTACGATACCACGTTACACCAGTCAGAATGGCCAAAATTAACAAAACAGAAAACAACAAGTGTTGGAGAAACTTCGGAGAAAGGGGAACCCTCTTACACTGTTGGTGGGAATGTAAACTGGTGCAGCCGCTTTGGAAAACAGTGTGGAGATTCCTTAAAAAATTAAAGATAGAGCGACCCTATGACCCTGCAATCGCACTACTGGGCATTTACCCCAAAGATATGGATGTAGTGAAAAGAAGGGCCATATGCACCCCAATGTTCATCGCAGCAATTGCCACAATCGCCAAACTGTGGAAAGAGCCAAGGTGCCCATCAACAGATGAATGGATAAAGAAGATGTGGTACATATATACAATGGAATACTATGCCTCCATCAGAAAGGATGAATATCCAACTTTTGTAGCAACATGGACCGGACTGGAAGAGATTATGCTGAATGAAATAAGCCAAGAAGAGAAAGTCAAGTATCACATGGTTTCACTTACTTGCGGTGCATGAGGGGTAACCTGGAGGACAGTGGGAGAAGGAAAGTATATGGGAACTAGGGTAATCTAGGGAGGGAATCAAAACAACAGAGACTTTGGACACAAAAACAAACGGAGGGTCTTGGAGGGAGGCGGGTGGAGGGATGGGAGAGCCTGGTGGTTGGTACAGGGGACACCTAAAGCGTGGACCACTGGATGTGGGGAATGGGGAATGAATCTTGGAACACTGGAAAAAAATTTTAGTAACAATAAAAAAAATTGAAAAATCCCAAACACACCAATTCTCATTACACCTTAAAGAACTAGAAAATCAACAAACAATTAAACCAACCCCCCTCGCAAGATGGGAAATAATAAGGATTAGAGCAGAAATGAATGAATCAGAAACTAGAGATATAGTAGAACGCATCAACGAAACTAGAAGCTGGTTCTTTGAAAGAATCAATAGGATCGATAAACCATTGGCCAAATTAATCCAAAAGAAGAGGGAGAAGACCCAAATTAATAAAATTATGAATGAAAGGGGAAGAGATCATGACTAACACCGAGGAAATAGAAACAATCATCAAAAATTACTATCAACAATTATATGCCAATATGTTTAACAACCTAGAAGAGATGGATACATTCTAGAAACCTATAAACTACCAAGGCTGAAAGAGGAAGACATTGAAAATTTGAATAGACCTCTATCTAGTAATGAGATTGAAGCAGTGATCAAAAACCTCCCCCAAAAAAGAGTCCGGACCAGACGGATTCCCTGGGGAATTCTACCAAACATTCAAAGAAGAAATAACACCTATTCTCCTGAAGCTCTTTCAAAAAATAGAAAGGGAAGGAAAACTCCCAGACTCTTTCTATGAAGCCAGCATCACTCTAAAACCCAAGCCAGACAAAGACCCCACAAAAACAGAACTTCAGACCGATATTGCTGATGAATACGGATGCCAAGATACTCAACAAGATCCTTGCTAACAGGATCCAACATACATTAAAGAGATTATCCCCCATGACCAGGTGGGTTTTATCCCAGGGATGCAAGTGTGGTTCAACACTCGCAAAACAATCAACGTGATAGAACAAATCAATAAGAGAAAAGAGAAGAACCACATGAAACTCTCGATTGATGCAGAAAAGGCATTTGACAAAATACAACATCTGTTCTTGATCAAAACTCTCAAAGTATAGGGATAGAGGGAACATTTCTCAACCTCATAAAATCTATCTACGAAAAACACACAGCGAATATCATCCTCAACGGGGAAAAACTGACAGCCTTTCCTCTAAGATCAGGAACAAGGCATGGATGCCCACTCTCAGCACTACTATTCAACATAGTGTTAGAAGGTCCTACCAACAGCAATCAGGCAACAGAAGGAAATAAAAGGTATCCAGCTTGACAAAGAGGAAGTCAAACTCTCTCTCTTTGCAGATGACATGATACTCTATGTGGAAAACCCAAAAGACTCTACCCCCAAACTACTAGACCCCATACAACAATTCGGTAATGTGGCAGGACACAAAATCAATGCACAGAAATCAGTTGCATTCTTATACACTAACAATGAAAAAATAGAAAGGGAAATCAGAGAATCGATTCCGTTTACTATAGCACCAAAAACTATAAGATACTTAGGAATAAACTTAACCAAAGAAGCCAAGGATCTGTACTCGAGGAACTACAGAACACTCATGAAAGAAATTGAAGGATACACACAAAGATGGAAGAGCATTCCACACTCATGGATCAGAAAAATAAACATTGTCAAAATGTCTATACTGCCCAGAGCAATCTATACTTTCAATGCCATTCTGATAAAAATTCCACCAACATTCTTCAAAACACTGGAACAAACAATCCTCAAATTTATATGGAACCAAAAAAGACCCCGAATCACTAAGGAAATGCTATAAAAGAAAAGCAAAGCTGGGGGCATCTCATTACCTGACTTCAGGCTTTATTACAAAGCTGTGATTACCAAGACAGTATGGTACTGGCACAAAACAGAGAAATAGACCAATGGAACAGAGTGGAGAGTCCAGATATGGACCCACAAATCTATGGTCAAATCATCTTTGACAAAGCAGGAAAAAATATCCAGTGGAAAAAAGACAGTCTCTTCAATAAATGGTGCTGGGAACATTGGACAGCTACATATAGAAGAATGAAACTAGACCATTCTCTTACACCACACACAAAGCAAACTCAAAATGGATGAAAGACCTCAATGTGAGGCAGGAATCCATCAAAATCCTGGAAGAGAACCTAGGCAGTAACATCTTTGCCATCAGCCACAGCAACTTCTTTCAAGACAGGTCTCCAAAGGCAAAGGAGACAAAACAGAATACTATGTCTCCATCAGAAAGAATGAATATCCAACTTTTATAGCAACATGGACTGGACTGGAAGAGATTATGCTGAGTGAAATAAGCCAAGTAGAGAAAATCAAGTATCCCATGGTTTCACTTACTTGCGGTGCATGAGGGGTAACCTGGAGGACAGTGGGAGGAGGAAAGTAAATGGGAAGTACGGTAATCCAAGGAGAGTAACAAAACAACAGAGACTTTGGACACAGAAACAAACTGAGGGACTTGGAGGGAGGGACTAGAGGATTGGAAGAGCCTGGTGGTGGGTACTGGGGACACATACAGTGTGAAGCACTAGGTGTGGGGAATGGGGAATGAATCTTGAAACACTGGAAAAAAATTTAAGTAACAATAAAAATAAAGTAAGAAAAAGGATATCACTATGGAAAAAAAAAAGATATACAAATGGCTAACAGACACATGAAAAAATGTTCAGCGTCACTAGTTATCAGGGGAATTCAAATCAAAACCACACTGAGATACCACCTACACCAGTCAGAATGGCCAAAATTAACAAGTCAGGAAACAACAAGTGTTGGAGAGGCTGCGGAGCAAGGGGAACCCTCTTACACTGTTGGTGGGAATGTAAACTGGTGCAGCCGCTTTGGCAAACAGTGTGGAGATTCCTTTAAAAATTAAAAATAGAACTACCCTATGACCTTGCAATTACACTACTGAGCATTTACCCCAAAGATACAGATGTAGTGAAAAGAAGGGCCATATGCACCCCTATCTTCATCACAGCAATGGCCACAATCGCCAAACAGTGGAAAGAGCCAAGGTGCCTATCAACAGATGAATGAAGAAGATGTGGTACATATATACAATGGAATACTATGCCTCCATCAGAAAGGATGAATATCCAACTTTTATAGCAACATGGACTGGATTGGAAGAGATTATGCTGAGCGAAATAAGCCAAGTAGAGAAAGTCAAGTATCACATGGTTTCACTTACTTGTGGTGCATGAGGGGTAACCTGGAGGACAGTGGGAGAAGGAAAGTAAATGGGAAGTAGTGTAATCCAGGGAAAGAAACGAAGCAACTGAGACTTTGGACCCAGAAACAAACTGAGGAACTTGGAGGGAGTGGGGTGGAGGGATGGGAGAGCCTGGTGGTGGGTACTGGGGGCACCTAATGCGTGGAGCACTGGGTGTGGGGAATGGGGAATGAATCTTGGAACACAGGAAAAAAAATTAAAGTAACAATAAAAATAAATAGATAAAAATAAAATAGAATGTTGACATAGGAAAGGGAAAAAATTTTAAAATGGAATAAGAAAAAATAAGATTAGAAAAATTTAATGTTGAAAGACTAAAAATCATGGGACGAAAGACATGAATTCTATGCAGTGCATTCCCCTAGCTCTGGAGTTCTGAGGTTCTCATTGATTGGTGAACTTGGTGTTGTGTGGATGTTGTCACTGATCTTCTGGGGGTGGGACCTTTCATAGTGATTCTCAAATGTGTTTGCCTGAGGCAGAACTGCCCCATTCTTGCCAGGGGCCAGGCTAAGCAATGTGCTCAGCTTCGAGGGAACTTTTGTTCCCTGAATGCTTTCTGTATAGCTTTGGAGGACAGGAATGAAGACGGCGGCCTCCCAGTGTCCAACCCAGAGGAGCCAAGAGCTCAGGGCCCCACTCCTCAGTGTGCCCTCAGAGAAAAATAGTCAATCATGCCTGTCTCCTTGGTCTCTGGGCACACTCCAAGCTCACCAGGCCCGTGACTGCGCATTTCTATCTCTGGCAAATGGCCGCATTTGGGGTCTCCAAAACCTGCTGATTCCTGCCATGCTCTCCTGTGCCACTCCTCCCAGTGGAGGAAAGAGGGCGTCTCCCAGGATCTGCCTCTTGTGCGGTCTCTGTCTGAAGAGCTGTGGCCCAACTGTGCCTAAGATCACAGTTTAAGGCAAGCCTGAGCTGAGGCCCCCTCCTTGGCTCTGTCTCTGCAGCCAGCTACCCCACTCCAACACCTGGGAGCTCTGCCATGCTCAGGCACCCCAAGTCCTTCTGTCACTCTATGGGTCCTGAGACCACATTGTCCCTGCGATGGTTCCACTCCCCCACTTAGCCTCTAGGGTGATCTTCCCTGTGGAGCAGACTTCTAAAAGTTCCAGTTTTGTGCTCCACTGCACTACTGCCATCCAGGAGCCAGTCCCTCCCCCTGCGATCTGTCTTTCCAAATGTCAGCTCAAATTCACTTCTCTTTCCGCACCCTACCTTCCAGAAAGTGGTTGCTTTTGTGTTCCTAGAATTGCCACTCTTCTTTTCTTAGATTTCCTGTTGAGTCTGAGGTGTTCCAACTGGTTTGATAACCATATAGCTGAACTCCTGGGACTGATGATATCTAGGTCTCCTACTCTTCTGCCATCCTGCTCCTCCTCAGCATTTTAATGTCTTTAATGATTTTTAACCTACATTCTTTGAGGGTTGGGTTGTTACTTTTGTTTTGTTTGTTTTGTTTTGTTAGTGGTTGCTCTAGGATCTCCTGTATACATGTTAAAATGGGAAAAGCAGCTTCAGATCTATAGTAGCGTAATTCCAGTGATGTATATATAAACATGATTTTTATATAGGTCTATTCACTTTCCCTCTTTTGTCTACTATTACATGGCATAACAGCTATTAATTTACAAACCCAACAAAATACTGTTATATATTTTGTTACTTACTATTTTACCCTCCATAGTCATTTCTGTAGTCATTACAGCTTTGATCCCACTGAGATCCTTTGTGCTGCTACTGATAATATATTACACATATATTGTAGATCTATAGGTTCAACAATATATCCTATACAATATTATTTTCTATAAACTTGGTTTTTAAATAAGGCAAGAAAGGATAAGATAAGCATTTATATGGTATTTTATATTTACCTGATTGCCTTTACCACTGTTTCTTGTTTTGTGTGTGAGTGTGAATTACGACTGGGGTCCTTTTTACTTTCAGTTCAAAAAAACTCCTTCAGTATTTCCTGTGAGGCAGGACTGCTAGGAACAAATTCTCTCAGTTTTGTTGACCTGAGAAATATTTTATGCTGCCTTTATTTTGGAAAGTAGCTTCACTGAACATGGGATGCTTGTTTGATGGGCTTTTGGGGTTTTGTTCTGTTTTTGTTTTTGTTTGTTTAATACTTTAAGTATGTTATCTCACTGTCTTCTGGCCCCTGTTATTTCTGCTAAGTGAGCTGTTAATGTTATTAGGGTTCCTATGTAAATGGTTATTGGTTTCTTGCTGCTTTCAGGATTTCTTTAAGGATTCACCTTTCAGCCATTTTATGATGATGTGTCTGTTTGTGGAATTTTCTCTGTTTATGTTATTTGGAGTTTTTTGAGCTTCTAGATGTATAAGTACTTTTCAATAAATTTAGGATGTTTTCAGAAATTATTTCTTCCAAGATTTTTCTGCATATCTCTCTCTCTCTCTCTCTCTCTCTCTCTCTCTCTCTCTCTCTCTTTCTCTCTCTCTCCCCTCTTTCCAGTACTCCCACTACATATGTGTTGGCATGCTCAGTGATGTCCCACATTTCTCTGAGACTCTCTTCATTTTTCTTCATTTACTCTCTTTTTTCAATTTGCATAATCTATATCAACCTATCTACAGGACTACTTTGCACATACAGCTCTCTTGCTTATAATGCTTTTTGCCCAGCGCTTGACAAGACTGGCTTCTTTTGTCTTTCATGCATCAACTAAAAAGACACCAAAATGTTAGCAGTGGTTATCTACCTCCACGTGGTAGGACTTAGTATCTTTATTTTTTTATTTTTAAAATCTTTACTTCTTAAACATTATGTTTTCAAGAGGATAAAAGATGCAATAGACATTTTAGTCTTTACTACCTTTGAAGTATATTTGCTAAGATAAAAACAATGATTTAACTTTTCTCCCTAATAATAGATAATTGTCCCAATGACATTCATGGCATGGTGCAGTTTTTATTCTGCTGATTTAAAGTTTTATTATAAGAATCCACTTTATCCCACAAGTACCTGGCTCTGTTTCTAAGTTTCTATCCAACTCTAGTGATCTTTCATACTAACATTAGTACCTACTGTTTCAAAGTCCTAGCTATGTGACAAAGCAGTGACTACTTCTTACTGTGTTTCCATATTTTCTTATCTTATTTTCATGCTTATTTGTAGATGACATTTAGATTATCTGTTGTTCTTTTTTTAAGAATTTTTATTTATTTACTTGACAGAGAGAAACACAGCTAGAGAGTGAACACAAACAGGGAGAGTGAGAGAGGGAGAAGCAGGCTTTCCAGCCAAGAGTGAAGCCCAATGTGGGGTTCAATCCCAGGACTCTGGGATCATGACCTGAGCTTAACAAATGAGCCACCAAGGTGCCCCTATCCTTTATTTCTTAAAAACCATGTTAGAATTTTATGTTCCAATACATTAAATTTTAGATTACTTTAAGGAAATATGCACCATTACAACCAATTTATCTTTCAGTTTGGTATCATTGTGTATCTATCATTAAATTTGTACATCATGCCTCATTGGAGATTTTGAAGCTCCTGTCTGAGTCCAGCTAACATTTTAATGCACAGATCTGTTGATCTGTTGATAGCATGGATGTGATTGTTTCACATTATGTTCTATTCTATTTCTGATTAGTGTTTACATGTGTTAACAATAGGCAATGGTTCTTGACCACTCACTGCAGGCAAGCTCCCTGTGTTAAGAACATTATTACTTAATTTCATCCTTACCCATTTTTACATGAAGAAGGGGACTATTAAAGAACTCAAGTAATTTACCAGACAACTCACAGGTGGCCATACTCAGACTGGAATTCAAGTGTTCTGACAATACAATCATAATAACCACATGATAGGACTGTGAGAGCATCATGGGTTTGGGATCCAGGTACTGTATAGTTGCCCAGTTTAATGTAAAGCCTTTTTATTCCTAATGGCATCTCAGTTGATTATCTTAGATTTCCCAGAAAAAGTCTCATTTCAGCAAATAATTTTTCCTTCTCCTTGCCAATACTTTTACTTACCCTTCTTTGTTCTTTGTTCCTTGTATTCTTTGTGTAATACCCATTTTTATAATGTATATTCTTGTCTTAAATATCTTTGAAAAACCAATACATATACACTATCATAGCACAACATAGCAATCTTTAAGCACTGTAAGAGTACTTAAGATAGTATTTCACATATGGCATTGACATGATCTCTAGAATATTGAGTATGCTAAATTTGAAGTTTCTCGAGTGATTAAGGTGCATAAAGATTTTTTATGTTCTGTTCTAGTGTCTGTTATTTCTTTGTTATTTTCAAAGAAAGTATAAAATGAGTGTATTTTAATGATATTTTTACAAAATTAAGATATTTTTAATGTTAAGGAAACCATTGATATGGCTTATTTGAATGTCCTTATTCAATAGAGGATACTCAGCAGACATTTGATGGTACTGATATTGCAAAAAGTTGGGGAAATGGATGGAGGCAACCAGACTGGAGTCTCTGAATTTGAACTTCTGGGGATCTCAGACAGTCCTGAACAGCAGCAAGTTCTGTTCTGGATGTTCCTGTCCATGTACCTGGTCACAATGGTGGGAAATGCACTCATCATTCTGGCCATCAGCTTTGATCCCCGCCTGCACACTCCCATGTACTTCTTCCTGGCCAACCTCTCCTTCACTGACCTCTTATTCATCACCAATACAGTCCCCAAGATGCTGGTTAACCTTCAGTCTCAGAAAAAAGCCAACTCCTATAGGGGTGTCTAACACAGCTCTACTTCTTGGTCTCTCTGGTGACACTGGACAACCTCATCCTGACCACAGTGGCATATGACCGCTATGTGGCCATCTGCTGCCCCCTCTACTATGTGACAGCTATGAGCCTTGGACTCTGTATTTTGCTCCTCACCTTGTGTTGGGCACTTTCTGCCCTCTATGGCCTCACACTCACTCTCCTCATGACCGGGGTGACATTCTGTGCATCCTGGAAGATCCACTACATTTTCTGCGAGATGTATGTCTTGCTGAGGTTGGCCTGTTCCAACACCCAGATCATTCACATAGTGCTGATTACCACAGGCATCCTTATCTTCCTCACCCCATTTGGGTTCATGATGATATCCTATATCCATATTGTCAGAGCCATCCTCCAAATACCCTCAGCCTCTAGCAAGTACAAAGCCTTCTCCACCTGTGCCTCCCATTTGGCTGTGGTCTCCCTCTTCTATGGGACACTTTCATCTACAGCCTGAGGAACAATGACATGCATAGGGCTCTGGGAAGACTGCCCCTAGGGAAAGCCTTCCGGAGGTGGACATGAGGTAATTTTGGACAAACCAGCAATTTTGGTAATGACGACTGAGAATTTCCTTCACCATGTGCAAGACATTATCCTATGGGGGATACAGGAGTGATTAGGACATAACTCCAGCTCAGAATGATTTTATATATCTGTGGTGAAGGAAAGACATGTATGCATAACCCAAAGTCCCCCACTCTCAAAAATCTTGGAAATAAATAAGGTCACACTAACACAAATACCAGAATTTTGTCAGATAATATCGTTCATCTTATGCGACCACAGTAGCACATTATGCTCTGGAATTCATGTAATGAATTAAACACACCAACTAAAAGCTACACAATGTCTGAATGGATAAAATAAATATATCTAACTATATGCTATCCACAAGACATAAGTACTTGAGATTTAAGAGCACAATGGCCTGAAATGAAAGGATGGGAAGAAGACATTCCACATTATATGTAACCCAACCATAAGTGACTATGTTTATATCAGACAAACAAGACTTTAGGTCAAAAACTCACAAGAGACAATAAATGACATTATAAAATGATTTTTAAGTCAATTTAACATTAAGATATAACAATTATAATGTATGTGTACCCAAGTTCAGAGCACCTAAGTATATAAAGCAATATTAACAAATCTGAAGGGGGAAATGGAAAGCAACAGCAGTAGTAAGAAATTCTAACACCCCACTTTCAACAATGGATAGGTCATCCAGGCAGGAAATCAATAAGGAAACAGCAGCCTTGGATAAAACTACAGGCCAAATGGACCCCACAGATACATACAGAACATTCTCTCCAACAGCAGCAAATAAGCATTCTACAGTGTACACAGAGCTTTCTCCAAGATAGATTACATGACAGGCCAAAGCACAAGTCTTTTATTTTTCTTTCTTTTAGGGTGGGAGTGTGAGAAGATGCATTTTATTTATTTTTTAAATTCAATTAATTAATTCATATAATGTATTATTAGTTTCAGAATTAGAGGTCAGTGATTCATCAGTCTTATATCATATACAGTGCTCATTATATCACGTGCCCTCCTTAATCCATCACCCATTTACTCCATCCCCCACACCTACCCCTCCCCTCTAACAACACTCAGTTGTTTCCTATGATTAAAACTATCTTATGTTTTGTCTCCCTCTCTGATTTCATCTTGTTTTATTTTTCCTCTCTTCCCCTATGATCCTGTTTTGTTTCTCAAATTCCACATGAGTGCATCATATGATAATTGTCTTTCCCTGACTGACTTATTTCATATAGCATAGTGCCCTCTATTTCAACCCACATCATTGCAATGACAAGATTTCATTTTTCTGATGGCTGAGTAGTATTCCATTGTGTGTGTGTGTGTGTGTGTGTGTGTGTGTGCGCGCGCGCGCGTGTGTGTGTGACATATTCACTATCAATGGACATCTGGGCTCTTTCCATAGTTTGGCTATTGTGGACATTGTTGCTATGAACACTGGGGTGCAGGTGCCCCTTCAAATCACTACATTTGTGTCTTTGGAATAAATGACCAGTAGTGACATTGCTGGGTTATGGGGTAGCTCTATTTTCAACTTTCTGAGGAACTTCCATACTGTCTTCCAGAGTGGCTGCACCAGCTTGCATTCCCACTAAAAGTGTAAGAGGCTTTCCCTTTCTCCACATTTTTGCCGACATCTGCCATTCCTGACTTGTTCATTTCAGGCATTCTGACTGGTGTGAGGTGGTATCTCATTGTGGTTTTGCTTTGTATTTCCCTAATGCCAAGTGATGTTGAGCATCTTTCCATGTGTCTGTTATAGCCCTTTGGATGTCTTCTTGGCAGAAATGTCTGTTCATGTCTTCTTCCTACTTCTTGATGGGATTATTTGTTATTTGGATGTTGAGTTTGATAAGTTCTTTATAGATTTTGGATACTAGCTAATATGTCATTTGTAAATGTCTTCTCCCATTTTGTTGGTTGCCTTTTGGTTTTGTCACCTTGTTTCCTTTGCTGTGCAAAAGCTTTTTATCTTGATAAGGCCCCAAGAGTTCATTTTTGCCTTTGTTTCTCTTGCCTTTGGAGACATGTTCAGCAAGAAGCTGCTGCAGCTGAAGTTGAAAAGGTTGCTGCCTTTGTTCTGCTCAAGGATTTTGATGGATTCCTGTCTCACATTGAGGTCTTTCATCCATTTTGAGTCTATTTTTGTGTATGGTGTAAGGAAATGGTCCAGTTTCATTCTTCTGCATGACTGTCCAATTTCCCCAACACCATTTGTTGAAGAGACGGTCTTTTTTTTTTCTGAAAAGATGCATTTTATTTATTATTCTACATCTACAGTTTAATTTGAGGTAAAATATAAGCAACACATAAAAACACTTATTTCTGCTACCATGTAATATAATTATCCATCATGAATATTCTGATAAATTTAATGAAAACTCTATGCCGTCATATACTCTAGCTTCTCTTATACCTCATATTGTCCAGCTCTCATTGTCTATGAAATCCCAGCACAGGTAAGATTCTCCCACAAATGGTGTATAATATCAAAGGGTGCATAGTTATCTTATTAGCCCCTCCCTCCCCACACTGAAGCCTAAATTTTACAAGTAGAGTTCTAAAATAATGAAGGCCATGAAAACCCCTTGAGTCTGATCCAAGCTGGGCAGTGTTCCAAAGAAATCCACACCACAATTTAGGTTGCATGATAGTGAGGGTTTAGTGTCATTGAGCTTGCCCCCAAACTACTAACTGATCTTAAACTTCTGGTACACCTTGCCTTTTATTTGGATGAGCAACATGCTGACATATTAACCTCTTACTGGCAGTTTGGTGTCCAGATGGTGTTTTTATAATTTTAAAAACAAAACATATGAACCATGATGGATAGCTTAGAAAAAGTTTAGTCAAATGGTTTGAAGTTGAAGTAAAAATTCTTTTATTTTTTTACTTAAAATAAAATTTTACTTAAAAATTCTTCAACTTTTACTTTTTGAAGTAAAAATTCTAGCTGTTCACTCAGTCCTCTAGGAGATCTGTGAACAAAACAACCATTGAAATGATTTTTCAAATAGAAAAACTAAAGTACTGGGATGCCTGGGTGGCTCAGTTGGTTAAACAACTGCCTTCGACTCGGGTCATGATCCCAGGTCCTGGGATTGAGTCCCACATTGGGCTCCTTGCTCAGCAGGGATCCTGTGTCTCCCCCTGCCTCTGCCTGCCACTCTGCCTGCTTGTGCTCTCTGTCTCTCTGACAAATAAATAAATATCTTTTTAAAAAACACCCCAAAGGACTGAACTATGACAGGTGTTTTCTTCACTGCAGAAGATGAGATGTTCCAGTAGGCGAGATCGTCACTTGATTGGAAAATAAACGCCATAGTTGAAGGCTCTGTTGATACATTAAAAATCTGATGAGTTTCATCCTTGTCATTTTCCCTGTCCTTCTTCCAGCATTGCTGTAAAATACTTACAATACATTCCAAAGTAAACTAGCCATTCCAAACCTACAGTCACATTGCTCTTTAATTGAATTGACAGAACTGCTGCAAAAGTAGACACTTCTATCTAAAAGAAGAAAAAAATGCTTGTATGGAAGGTATTTCTGTGGGGCACTTGGGTGGCTCAGTTAGTTAAGTGGCCTTCAGCTCAGTTCATGACCCAGGGTCTTGGGATTGAGTCTCTCATCAAGCTCCCTGCTCAGTGGAAAGTCTGATTCTCCTTCTTCCTCTGCCCCTCTCCCTGCTAGTGCTCTCTCACTCAATGTTCTCCAAATAAATAAATAAAATCTTTAAGAAAAAGGAGAAGGAGAAGGAGAAGAAGGAGGAGGAGGAGGAGGAGGAGGAGGAGGAGGAGGAGGAAGAATAAGAAAGAAGAAGAAATTTCTGTTACACAAAGTAAGAGCTTGGGGTAGTAACAGGTCTGAAAAGCTCTTCTGACTCACTGATACTTTAAGCCTAGAAGGGAAGAGGTCTAATATGTGGGGTTTGGTTCTTGCTTGATCTGAGAGTTTCCAGAAGTCTCTCCATTTTTCTGTTGCAGGAACCTCCAAGTGGTTTGGCTCAGCTGATTCTTGTACTACTGGACCTTTTGACTCATTCTAATCAACCAATTTTAAGATCAACTAGTCCTAGAAATGGTCTAATGACTGTGAATTTAACAAACTCAGCAGAATTTAAGATCCTTCCAATAGAGCTGATTTTCAGGCCACTGGGGGCTTTGAATGACCCTCTGGGAGGAAAGCCATCAACCACCACACAGCCAGGGTTAACTGCGATTTCCTTGCAGGGAACTTTCACAGGGAAGCCCATACCAATAGCTTCACCAAATTTCAACTGAAGGGGTCATTAGCTTTTTCTCTGAGCTTTTTCAAATCTCAATATTCTTTTGTTATCATCATCCAGAATTGTCACCTACATGATGTTAATAAGATCTTTAACACCCGATTCAGTAGTATTAACACGGCATGGTGAATTTAGTCTCAGAGGGGTGCTCTCCTTAATGAAGGTCTCAAACATTTCGGGCTTTTTAATGATGAACTGAATTTTAGCTTTGTTTCTGAGTGTCTTCTTCAGCTTTGGAATGTCAAAAGTAGACTGCAATCAGGATGGCACACCTTTAGGCAAGCCTTCCACACAAAAGTCTTCTGCAGAAGACTCAAATAATGCAAATGGCACTTGCATAGCTTGCTTATGGCTAAGAGCTTCACAGCATTTTTTCATTGAAAAGATTTTCAACTTTTTGTTTTAAATCTATGATTTTGGCATTCCAGGCCTCTAAAGAAAACTCTCACCCTCGAGGATTTTTTAAAAATTGTCTTATGTTAGTCACCATAAAACACATCATTACTTTTTGATGCAGTGTTCCAAGATTCATTGTTTGGGAGGATTAAAGGGAACACTAGGACAATTATTCTGAGTAGAGGTTTGAACTGCTGAGGTTTGAGGTCATTGTTATTAGGGCTTTCCACAGCGACCTCAATTTCAGGAACTTCTGAATTACTCTCAGGGCTTCGTGGTCTTTTTAGAGATGGCAGGGTTTTAGCGTTTACTTTACTTGCCATTGCAGGAGGCAAGTAGGAAATAACTAGTTCAGGTTTTTTAACAACAAATGTAATTTTATTTCTCCCAAGGACAATCCTTTGAAGTCACAAAATACAAGTCTTAACAAATCCAAGAAAACCAAAAACATTGTAAGTATCTTTTCTGAAAACAATGGAATGAAACAAGAAGCAAGGAACAAAATCAAACAGAAATATTCACAAATCCATGGAACTTAACCAATATATTATCGAATAACCTACAGGACAAAGAGGAAATCAAAAGGAGAATGAGAAAATATCATCATTAGCACATATACTAAAACTACAACAATACAAAGAAGTTTAGCATGGCCCCTGTGCAAGAATGACACACAAAACTGACAGAAGAATAACATACAAATAAAGGGTTCCATATTTTTAAGAAAATGAAAACACAGCATATCAAAACTTATGTAATACAGCAAAAGCAATTCTAATAGAAAATTTATATAATAACTACATTTTAAAAAGAAGAAAGATCTCAAAAAAAACCTCCATTATATACTTCAGGGAACTAGAAAAAGAACAAATCAAGTCCTGAATTAGCAGAAGGAAGGAAATAATAAAGATTATAATACAAATGAATGAAATAGAAAGTAGGAAACAAATAGAAACTAATTATTAAAGTAATAGTTCACTTTTTGAAAAGACAAACATAATCAACACTAAGAGAGAAGAAAGAGAAGACAGATTTTTGTCAATTAGAAACAACAGACATCACATTTAATGTTATAGACATAGAAAAACAAAATGATAAGGGACTAATATAAAAAGTTAATACCAACAATTAAGCAACCTGTAAGAAATGAATAATTCCTTGAAACATACAACCTACCAAGACTGAAGTAAGAAGAAATAGAATGTATGAAAAGACCAATAAAAAATGAGATTGAATCTGCAATCAAAAAACCAGCAACAACAAAAAAGACCAGGACCAGATGGCTTGACTGGTGAATTCTGTCAAATATCTAAAGGATTAATATCAATCAGGCTTAAGTTCCCCCCCAAAGAAATGAAGAAAAAGAAGAGGTTTACACTCTCAAACTCATTTTACAAGGTTAGCATCATTCTGATACCAAAGCCAGACAAAGACCCTGCAAGAAAAGAAAACTACAAGCTCACATCCATGATGAATATAGAGGTAAAAATACTCAACAAAAATACTCAACAAAAAAACCACACTCAGATAAAGGCACTGCAAGGAAAGAAAACTAGAAACTCACTTCCATGATGAATATAGAGGAAAAATACTCAACAAAAATATTATCAAACTGAATTCAACAGCACATTAAAAGAATTGTACACCAATAACAACCAGAATTACCCCAGAGATCCAAGGATAGTTCAATATATACAAATCAATCAACATGGTACAATACGTTAACCTTATAGAGTATAAAAAACCACACGATCATCTTAATGGATGTATAAAAAATATGACAAAGTTCAACACTCTTTTGTGTCAAAAACAACAAATTTTGGGGATCTTGGTGGTTCAGTCCTTAAGCATCTGCCTTCAGCTCAGGTCATGATCCCAGGGTCCTGGGATGGAGCCCTGTGTCTGGCTCCCTGCTGCTTCTCCTTCCCCCACTCCCCCTGCTTCTGTTCTCTCTCTGTAGATGTCTTTCTCTGTCAAGTAAATAAACAAAAACATTTTTAAAAAACTGAATAAGTTTTGTATAAAAGGAACTTACCTCAATACAATAAGGGGTATATATAAGAAGCCCACAGCTAACTTGATGCTCAATGGTGAGAAAAACTGAAAGCTATTCCATTAAGATCCGGAACAAAGAAAGGATACTCATACTTGCCACAACTATTCAAAACAATAAAGGAAGTCTTAATCAGACAAATTATTGAAGAAAAATATATAAAAGGTATCCAAATGTGAAAAGAAGTAAAATTATCTCTACAGAGGACATAATCTTTTAGGAAGAAAACTCAAAGACTCTACAAAAAGACTATTAGAAATGACCAATGAATTCAGGAAATGTGTAGAGTACAAAATCAACACACAAAATCAGTCATATTTCTATACACTAACAATAAATTGTGAGAAAAGAACATTAAGAAAGCAATTCCATTTACAATAGCATCCACTAAATAAATAAAATACTTAAGAATACTTAACCAAAGGGCGCCTGGGTGGCTCAGTGGGTTAAAGCCTCAGGTCATGGTCCCAGGGTCCTGGGATCGAGGCCCACGTTGGGCTCTCTACTCAGCGGGGAGCTTGCTTCCTCCTCTCTCTCTGCCTGCCTCTCTGCCTACTTGTGATCTCTTTCTCTCTGTCAAATAAATAAATAAAACCTTTTTTTTTAAAAAGAATACTTAACCAAAGACAAAAAAAAAACTTGTACACTGAAAATCATAAAACATTGATGAAGGAAATGTTAAAAGACATATGGAAAGACCCCTCATGACCATGGATTGTAAGTATTCATTTTGTAAAAATGTCTATATTATCCATTGTGGTCTATCAATTCAATGCAACCCCTATCAAAATGCCAATGGCATTCTTTTCAGATATGGGGGGGAGGAGCCCAATCCTGAAATTCAAATGGAACAACAAAAGACCCCAAATACCCAAGGCAATCTTGACAGCTAAGACAAACTGGAGGCATCACACTTCCTGATTTCAAAATCAACAGTAATCAAAACAGTATGGCGCTTGAATGAAGGCGAACATATAGACCAACTGAACAGAATAGAAAAACCCAAAATAAATCCTCACATATACAGTCAACTGATTGTTGAAAAAGATTCCATATTGATATATAGTAAGAGATACATATTCTTTTTGATGGGCATTCATTCAAAAAGAATGAAATCTTGGGATGCCTGGGAGGCTCATGATCTTGGGGTCCTGGGATTGAGCCCTGAAGGGAGTTTGCTTTCCCTGTCCCTCTGCCCCTCCCTCCCACTCATGCTCTCTCCCTCTTTCTCGAATAAATAGAATCTTTTTAAAATATTTTATTATGTTCAGTTAGCCAATATATAGTACCTCTTAGTTTTTGATGTAGTGTTCAACTATTCGTTAGTTATATATGACAAAATATGTGCTCTCCTTAATGCCATCACCCAGATACCCCATCCTCCCACTCCTCCCTTCTGAAAACCTCAGTTTGTTTCTTCAAGTCTCCCTCACTGGAAGTAAAATCTTAAAAAAAAAAAAGATGAAGCCTTGTCATTTGCAACTACATAGATAGAACTAGAGGGTATTATGCTAACCAAAATATGTCAGTCAGAGAAAGATAAATCCCATATGATTTTACTCATGTGAAACAGATAAACCTAAAGGAAGGGAAGGGAAAATAAAATAAGATGAAAATTGAGAGGGAGGCAAACCATAAGAGATGCTGAACCCTAGGAAACAAACTGAGGGTTACTGTAGGGAAGGTGGGTGGGGGAAGAGGTAACTGGGTGAAGGCATTAAGAAGGGCACTTGATATAATGAACACTGGGTGTTATATGTAATTGATGGATAACTAAAGTCTACCTCTGAAACAAAAAAAAAAAAAGAGAAAGAGAAAGAGAGAGCGCTACATATTATTTTGGCTAGTTGATCCAAGTGTTCTTGCCACACACATACACACACACAAACAATGGTACCTTGTGAAGTCATTGATATAATAACTAACTTGATTATGATAATCATTTTACGATGTATATATTAGTCAAAATATCACATTGTAAACCTCAAATATGTACATTTTTATTTGACAATAGTTCAACAAAACTAAGAAAAAGTATCATTTCAATAAGCATTATTTATTCACATGATTTATTCTCCTTACCTCATTCTAATAATTAAAATATCCACGTATAACTATGAATAGTTTTAAGCTCATGTTCCACAGTGCCAAACTGATATCAAAATGTAACTGCTTCCCACAGCCTCACCAGTACTATTTCAATAGTTTTATTTATTCTATTAGCATAATAAAAATAGAGTAACATAATTTAATTATACATAAGGATAATAATTTGGCAATCATTATTGAAAACTGAAAATAATTCCTGTCACTGAGGGTTTTATCAAATTTTCAATATCCTTGCTCCTTTCCCAAGTGTAAATTTTAAAATAAAGATATTTGTAGGGTGCCTGTGTGGCTCAGTTAATTGTCCAGCTCTTGATCTCAACTCAGGCTTTGCTTTCAGGATTGTGAGTTCAAACCTTGCATTGAGCTTCATACCCAGCATGGAGCCTAGTTAAACAAACAAACAAACAAACAAACAAGCTAAACTAAAATAACCAAGAGAATCCACTAATCTCCAGAGATTGTCTTACAACTGGATCATTTAGATGAAACTCTGTGGAGGTAGGCCTATGGGAAGGTTTAGGGCATTTTTCCAAAGCCTCTCAGTTCTAAGACTTTTCCATATTGGCTCTTTTAAAATGCATCACAAACGTATTTTAAAAAATAAAATATGAATTGATTAGTGGCAAAAAAATATTTGTAAATAGAGCAATACGGTATCATCATACACCTGAAGGCATATTCTTAGACAATAGGATTAAATAGGGCACCTGGGTGGCTCAGTGGGTTAAGCTTCTGCCTTTGGCTCAGGTCATGATCTCAGGGTCCTGGGATCCAGGCCCTCGTCAGGCTCTCTGCTCAGCAGGGAACCTGCTTCCTCCTCTCTCTGCCTGCCTCTCTGCCTACTTGTGATCTCTTGCTCTCTCTGTCACATAACTAAATAAAATCTTTAAAAAATTAGAATTAAATAAGCTACATTATCACTTAAGTGCTTTGTTGCAAGATAAAGTTGCCCACTATCACCATTAATATTTAAAATTACACTAAACCCATAAAATAAAATAATACTGAAAGTACAAACCAGAAAATTAGAGGAGACAAAGAAATTAAAGAAATTTAATATACCAAAAAATTTCATCTATGCTACAGTAACAGGATCTGGACTTCCAATGTAAGCTAGAAAACTAGACATGGGAAAAAAAACTATTTTCACATATTGGACAATAGGCAGCAAGGACTGTAATACCTGGAAGAAGACAACAAAAGACATGTCCTCTATCACTGGACAGATTTCTCTGTCTGGAAGAAATTTCTGGAAATTTCTTCCAGACAAATTTCCAGACTGCAGCACAGGGAGAGAAATCCTAAAGACCATAAATTGCATTGGGCTGAAGGGACAGAGATCACAGTGTTAAGGGAGACTGTAATGGCTACAATTTGCAAGGCAGAGTTACACAGAGGAGAAAGCTACCCAGGAAAGAAGTATATTTATCAGCAGAGGGATCTGAATAAGCCTTTGGCTGATTATCAGCTTCTGCGTTCATAGGATGAAAGCCCGGTTAAGATAGAAAAACTTGAGGGGGGGGGGGAATGCTGGAAATTGCACTACTAGGTATTTAAGCCAAAGATACAAATGTAGTGTCCCAAAGGGGTATCTTCACCCCAATGTTTATAGCAGCAATGTCCCAACACCCAAATTTTTGAAAGAGCCCAGATGTCCATCAACAGAAGAATGGATAAAGAAGTGTAAATGTGGTACATATACACAATGGAATATTCATTAGCCATTAGAAAGGATGAAATCTTACCATTTACACTGACACAGATGGAACTGGAGGGTATTATGTTGAGTGGAATAAGTCCACCAGAGAAAGACAATTATCATATGGTTTCATTCATATGTGGAATGTAAGGAATAGCATATACGACCATAGGGGAAGGGGGGGAAATCTGAATGGGAAGAAATCACAGAGGGAGACAAGCCATGAAAGACTCTTAACTCTAGGAAACAAACTGAGGGCTGCTTGGGGGGGGGAGGGGTGAAGTAACTGGGTGATGGGCATTAAGGAGGGCACATGATGTGATGAGCACTGGGTGTTATAGTATAGGCATCTGATAAATAACTGAACTCTACATCTGAAACTAATGACATACTCTGTGTTGGCTAATTGAATTTAAATTAAAAAAAATACTGGTGACCCTACAGCAAATAATTCTCTGTGCTCACCCTAGATCAAGCTCCCTCCACCCAAAAGGGAGAGACTTTTCCATATATAAGGCATTCAGTAGAGATCCCAAAAGGGTTTTATAGGTAGGATTAAAGTAGCACCTAAAATAAAGGCTATTCTAGACAAGACCTAACAGAAGCTTTAAAACAGCTTTATACAGTGGAATACTACACCTCCATCAGAAAGGATGAATATCCAACTTTTGTAGCAACATGGACTGTATTGGAAGAGATTATACTGAGTGAATTAAGCCAAGTAGATAAAGTCAAGTATCACATGGTTTCACTTACTTGCGGTGCATAAGGGGTAATATAGAGGACAGTAGGAGAGGGAAAGGAAATGGGAAATAGGGTAATTCAGGGAGAGAAATGAAACGTGAGAGACTTTGGACTCAGAAACAAACTGAGGGTCTTGGAGGGAAGAGGGTGAGGGTATGGGAGGACCTGGTGGTGGGAACTGAGGGCACATATTGCATGGAGCACAGGGTGTGGGGCATAAACAATGAATCTTGGAACACTGAAAAAATAAAATAAATTTAAATAAATAGATAGATAGATAAAAAAATAAATAGATAAATAAATAAATAAATAAATAAATAAATGCATAGCAAAGCCCTAGGGGGATGGGGGGAAACAGCTTTAACACCAGCAAACTCATTTGTAACTGAACCATCAGCACTCCATACTCAAACACAACAGGATCCTGTGCTCGACAATGTAAAATTCACAATGCCTGACATACGATGAAGTATTACTAGACATACAAAGAAACAGTAATGTTAGTTCCCCAATTGGGAGAAAAATAAGTTAAAGGAACAGTCCCAGAAATGTTAGATGATGAGACTAGCAGAAAGTATGTTAAAACAGCTGTTACAGATAGACATCATAAGATGAAGAACATAAATGAAAATGAGAACATTAGAAAAATAAAAGGAAAAAGAACATTAAGGAAGTTATAAAAACTTTAAAATATAATACATACAGTGAATAGTTCACTGGATGAGATTAAAAGATATTTAACATTGTAGAGAAAAAGATCAATGAATTTGAAAACATAAAAATATAATCAATAAAATAAACAATAAAATCCAAAAAGAAGCAGAGAAGAAAATGTCACAATAAAATTAACAAACTCTCAGTGGGCTGTGGTCAAATAATAAAATGAATAATATTAATAATAACAATATCCGATAATACCAAGTGGCCTAACAAATATGTCATTTGAATCTCAAAGGAGGGTGAGGGATGGTCAAAAAATTATTAAAGAAATAGTGGTCAAGTATTCCCACACACAATAGAAGCTTAACAAGTATCAAGCAGTCTAAACACAAGCACACACACACACACACACACACGCACCAAATATATAATATGTAAATTACTGAAAATGAGCGATATAGTTTTAAATATATCCAGAGAAAAAACAGAACCATTACCCACAAAGGAACAAGGCAAAAATGTTAGCAAATCTGTTATGAGGGTATATACATACCAGAAGGAAAGGAACACATATTAGGCGCTGAAATTTAAAAAAAAAAAAAAAAAGCCTGCCAACTGAAAACTATGTCCAACAAACACCCTCCCCAACCATCCATCCTACCTGCCCAGCAAATCTCTAATTCCCAGGTACTAACAAAAATCTCCTTTCTCTACTTCTACACTCAAGCTGACCAGGACTATCAGAAAAGTTGGTCCAAAATATGAACATGGGCCATGAGAAGTTCATCATCTTTTCTCCTCACCTCCTCTCTCCTCAAGAGTCCTTTTCACTCAACCTCGACAAATGCTTTCCTCTATTTTCTTCTTCAGCACTTCCAAACCTTCATTACACAACTCAGATCCCCTATATCTTCCCACACTCCTATAATTACATTATCTCACACTTGACAAGTTGCCCAACATTTCCTGCAGTTCGAAACATGAATAAGGTTTATACTTCTTCTTCAGTCAGTTTTTATGTGTGCTAGGCACTGAATTGTGTCCTCGCAAAATTCATATGTTGAAGCCCTGCCCCCCAGTGTGTTGTTTTATGGATCTGGGCCTTTGGGAGGCTGGGATTACACTAGATCATGAGGGTAGAGATTTCATCATGAGATTAGTGTCCACATAAGGACAGACACCACAGCTCACTCTCTCTGCTGCATGAGGGCCCAGCAAGAAGGTGTCCGTCTGCAAGGCAGGAAAAGAATCCCAACCAAAACCCAACCCAACCAGCATCCCGATCTCAGACTTCCAGACTCTAGAACTGTGATAAGTAAATTTCTCTTTTCAAGTTACCCAGTCTAGGGGATTTCTTTTAAGTCAGACCAAGCTAAAACAATATGACTTCAAGTTAACAAATGGACCCCCAAAATGATATTTATTTACTTTTCATATATCTTGGTATTGTTGATGGGTCAACAATGTTGTAAATACATGCATGATTCATAACTTCACCTATTTCTTGTATAATATTGATTTTTATGATCTTCATTTATAATCAACAAAATTACAATGATGTTACAGTTGAGATTTTTACATAATTATGTGTTAACATAGTTTACATTTCTATTGAAAACAATGATCTAAGGATTTAAAAATAAAGTGTAATTGTGTTCAAATACGAAATTTCACAATAAATGAATATTAAAGTAAATGGAAACATTGAAGTTATTATTTTTGAAGTGATTTCAAAAAGTTTTTTCTAAAACATTACCATTGTGTGTGACAGGCAATATAAAATTTAAAATAATACTTTTTACTGAATGAAATAAAGCTGATATTTGTTGATTTCTTAAACTTTTAATTAAATTTGTTTCATATCATAAAAAGTAAAACAATTTTCAAAGTTAGCATTCAAAGCTCATCCAGCTGCCAATGTAAACAGTCAAATCATATGTCATACATGTTATATTGACCTACATGTATAACCATTATAAGTAATATAAATCATTTAATATTTCAATATAGTTTTCAGTGGCTATGTGCAACTATTATGGAACAAACAGGAGGCCCAGCACTTTAAGAAACAACACTTAATTCATGCAAGAATCCATTGCACACATGCTATATGAAAGGGAGGGCTTGACAAGTCACTCAGTCTTTTCTCTCACCTCCAAGCTCCACTGGTCCAAGTCTCCCTACACTCTGAAGCCATGTCCACCACCAACACCAGCAGAAGCACAGCACACAAGCCTTTACAACATTATGATGTAATTATTTCTGTTTCAAAAACCTTGGGCAAGTGAAGTGAAGGAATTTTTCCCTGGGGCTTGAATGCTATAAACTGCAAGAATGATCTTTCTGGTTCCGGACCCTGCTATGCCAGAACTGAGCTCCTGATCCCCAGTAGAGGACACAACAATGTATGTTTGTGTGAAGTAGTGGGTCTTGGCTGAGGTGATTGTGCAGCCATCCCACACCTGAGGCCATTTGCCAATGTCTGAAGACACTTCTAGTTCTCACAGCGGTAATGAGGAGTAAAGCCACTGGCACCAAGTGGATGGAGGCCAGGGATGTGGCTGAACATCCTGCAGTGCATGGGACAGCACCTACAGCAAGGAATTATCCAGCCCAAAATGTCAGTAGTGCCAAAGTGGGCCAAATATGGCCCAAGAGAGAGGCCAGTGTTGCCCAAGATTAGGGCAGGTCTATAAAAGACTGCATCTGGAGGACAAACATGTTTTATTTGACCTGAAGAATATTAATTTTTATATGAATTGTTGTCAATATTAGAAGCTGAAAGATTGTCATAAACATCCAAATGTATATAGTCTAATAATTATAGTTTAATCCAAATATGTAGTTAAACAGAATGTGCTCCCAAGAATTGGACCAGTCACCCAATGCTTTGCTTAATAAATGGGAGATGCAACATCTTTAGGCCAGACATGGGGCCAAATGGCTGGTGTGATCTTGGGGCTGT
>PITA01020610.1:0-34489 GCA_004023965.1 Spilogale gracilis | reverse complement strand
ATCATGACCTGAGCCGAAGGCAGTTGCTTAACCAACTGAGCCACCCAGGCGCCCCCACAAAGAACTTCTGACCACAGTAGACTGGACGTGCTATAACAGCGCCCGTACCTGCTTAGCACTCTGTGTCGTCTTGTACTGCTAAGATCACAGTGTGAGAAGTGTTTGGCTATAAACAGAATAAAGTGCCCTAGAAGTACAAGTAAAATGAGTTCTGTTAACGGTTAACCAAGACAGAGCCTTGGGGAGCTCAGTAACCTGAAAGACCATAAGCAGTGCTGCTGATTTGTTAGGCAGAATAATAGTATGTTAGTTGGAGCAACACCTGCCTCTTATTCTTCTTTCTAAAGATATTGGTGCCTCCCCCAGTAATTACTTATGTCCCAACTGAATTATGTGGACAAATCTTTCCTCCCCCAGTTCCTTAGGGTGGTTCTAGTTCGGGGCGCCTGGTTGGCTTAGTAGAATGTGTGACTCTTGATTGTGGGGTCATGAGTTTGAGCCCCATGTTGGGTGTAGGGATTACTCAAAAGATCTCGGCAATTCTAGTTTGAATTCTGATAAGTGATTATGGAACATCTGCTGTTATACAGGTACCAGTTCTAATAAGTGCGGTGAAACAGACTGGCAAACAAATAGCTTCAGTTCTGTGTGCTAAGTGCTGTTTAAATTAGAACTTGAAAGATGAATAAGGCCTGTCTTAGATTTTGGTAATGAGCATTCTTAAGGGTGGGTGAAGAGGGAACGAAGTCTACTTCCCCACTTCATCTGTGAAGGAGATGGAAAACTTTCATTTAAACTGAGTAAAAGAAACCCTTCGGGAGCTAGAGGAGATTTGTAGGTAAGTGTAGAAATTCATTTAGCTCCGAAGTTGACATTCTAGCTGTTCCTCTCCTGTTTGCACCTGTGCCTTTTTGGTCACATTTTGAAATAAGGGGCTACTTTAGCTCTTTTAACATAGTTGAGTTTGAAATGCATTGAACCTGTGACAGCATGCAAAGAAATCCTTCGGCAGCAGAGGGAGTTGCAGCCCTGGGACTGCGTTAGCCTTTCTAGTAAAACCTTTTTCAGAGCAAAGACCTCCCTGCAGTTTTCTTGGCACCAAAATAGCTGGGAAGAAGGATAAAAGCCAGAGCAGTATAATCCCTAAGAAAACCTGCTGGCTGCTTTTCCATTTCCCTGTGTGGCCTTTCTGACCTGGCTGCCCTGTGTAAGCAAAGCTGTGCCTGCTGTGGCTTATTCTGAATGGATCAAGACCTGGAAGGTTCTATTTTTGACAGAGCAAACGATGACAGAAGTAAGGTACAGTGAACTCTTACAATTGAGCTCTGTATTTAGAAATCTCTGCTTGCTTTCCTGCCTTACTGGAGCCTGTGGTGTTTGCTTTTTAAGTTGTACTTTTCCACAATCTGTAGATCTTTTTTCCAACCAGAATTTGTATTATAGGAGGCGTTGCTCTCTGCTTCATTAAGGTTATTAAAACATGCTGCTGGGAAGCTGCTCTTACTGGCCGCCCTTGGTATGTGAGCAGTTATTTTTCTGGAATGCTGTTGGTTTCTGAGGGGTCTTGCTAACCACCCACTAACTCTTGTAACATTCTTGAAGTGGGGGTGGGAGGAGAATAAGGCTGAAAAAGTTAAGTGCTGGTACAGGTCTGGTGTTTCATTAGTAGTAGGTAGGGAAGAAGAAGGCTAAGAATAGTTTGAAAACCCTAGGACTTTTGTATTTGCCAGCACTAGCTATTGTCATTGTGTCAGATTTGTCAGTTCCAGTATTAGAGAATGGATCTTTGTCTGATTTGGATTTAGGCATTATTGGCTAGTGTCATGGGCAGTTCCTGGGGTGAGCCTAATAGGCAGCATCTCCTGTTAACTGGATGACACCAAGAGCTTTTCCTTAATTAATAATTCCTTTTAGAACTAATCATAATAACCTACTCAGGGTGTGCTTTTGTGAGGAGATATGGTTGGTAACTTTTCTTAAAGTAGCATGAGAACTTTAAGTCTATTGTACCTAGAGTTTAATGTAATTTTTATCCACTAAACTTTTAAAAAATGAATTAAATTGTAGCTTGGTGTGTTTTATTTTTTTTTAAGATTTCTTTGAGAGAGAACACACGTGGAGAGAGGGGGGAGAGAGAATCTCAAGCAGGCTCCTCACTGAACATGGAGCCTGACCTATGAGATCGTGACCTGAGCCAAAATCTTGAGTCAGATGCTTAACTGACTAAGCCACTCAGGTGCCCCACTTTGTGCGTGTTTATAATTAAAATGCCAGTAGAACAGAAAGATATGAAGTAAAAAAGCAAAAGTCCTTTCTTTCCTATCAGTATTCTCCATACATAACTACTATTAGTAGGAGTTAGGCCATTATTTCTAAGCTCTTTACAAGTACATATAATTTGGGTTTTTCATTAATTTGATGTTTTTATTTAAATTTTTTTTATTTCAATTTTTGGTAAAATTGTACAGCTCAGTAATGTTAAGTACAGTCACATTGTTGTGCAAATGTTCACATTGTTTTGCTAGTGTCTCTAGCACTTCTTTATTTTGCAAAATAGAAACTACCCATTCAACAACTTCCCAGCCCTCCCCCTTCCCAGCTCTTGGCAAACGTTCTATTTTCTGTTCCTATGAGTCTGATCTAGATACCTCATAGAAATGGAGCCGTATGGTATTTGTCTTTGTGATGGACTTTTTTCACTTAGTGAAATATTCTTATGGTCCGAGCATGTTGTAGACTGTGTCATAATTTCCTTTCTCTCTTTTAAGGCTGAATAGTATTTTATTGTATGTTTATATACCACATTTTGTTTATGCATGGAACTGTCAGTAGATTTGGGTTACTTGCACCTTTTGGCTGTCATGAGTAATGCTGCACTTTTAAGACCCTGTTTTCAGTTCTTTTGAGTATATACCCAAATGTTTTTTTTGTTTTGTTTTAAGAGGTAGGGGATGGGTAGAGAGAGAAAGAGAGAGAATCTTCAGCAGACTCCCGGCCTACTGCAGAGCCAGACATGGCACTCGATCTCAGGACTTCGAGATCGTGAACTGAAATCAACTAGGATACTTAACTGGAGCCACCCAGCTGCCTGACCCAGAAGTTTTTTTTTTGAGGAACTGTCTTACTGTTGCTCTGAACATGGGTATACAAATATCTCTTCAAGACCCAACCGTGAGTTTTTTTGAGAGCATATTCCTGAAGTCTTTTTGAAGAACTATCATATCATAGTTTTCCACAGCAGCTACACCATTTTACGTTCTCATCAGTAGTGCAGAAAGGTTCCAGTTTCTTTATATCCTCAGCTAAACTTAATTTTCTACTTTTGATAGCAACTGTCCCAATGGTTGTGAGGTGATACCTCATTATGGTTTCGATTTTCATTTCCATAATGATTGGTGGTAGTAAGCGTCTCTTAATATGTTTATGGGTCATTTATCTTTGAAGAAACGTATGTTATAAGTCCTTTGTCCATTTTTAAACAGGTTACTTTTTTGTTGTTGAGCTGAAGGAGTTCTTTACATAGTCTGGATGTTAACCCCTTATCAGATGAACAGTTCGTAAATATTTTCTCCCATTCTATAGGTTTTGTGGGGTTTTTTGCTCTGTTGATTGTTTTGATGGACAACCATTTTTAATTTTGATGTGACCTAGCTTATCTATTTTTAATTTTGTTGCCTGTGCTTTTGGTGTCATAGGTGAGTTTTAGTTATTTATGTATGCATACTCCCTGAAGCTTGACTTTTTTTTTTTCCTTAAAGATTTTATTTATTTGACAGAGAGAAGCACAGCAAGAGAGGGAACATAGGCAGGAGGAGTGAGAGAGGGAGAAGCAGGCTTCCCATAGAGGAGGGAGCCCAGTGCGGGATTCGATCCAGGGACTCCAGGATCATGACCTGAGCTGAAGGCAGATGCCCAACGACTGAGCCACCCAGGCACCCTGAAGCTTGACTCCTGTCAGCAAAACTTGGCCATATTTCCATGTGAAACAGCTGTGATATATTCCATTGTATGGGCCTCTCGATTTAAGTAATCACCTATATTCAAGTGGCTATTTTAGGCAGTTATTTCCAGATTTTTGCTGCTACAAAGAATTTTGTGAGAACATCTTCATATATTTCTGTGAGTTGCATTCTTAGAAGTAGAATTGCAGGATCAAAAAAATGCACAATAAAAATAATTCTTTAGCGCACCTGGGTGGCTCAGTTAGTTAAGCACTGTCTTCAGCTCAGGTCATAGTCCTGGAGTCCTGGGATCAAGTTCCTCATCGGGTTCCCAGCTCCACAGGGAGTCTGCTTCTCCTCCTCAGGCTCTCTCTCACTCTCAAATAAATAAATAAAAATCTATAGGAAAAAAATAATTCTGTAGGTACTTCTAAATTGCCTTTCATAGTACATGTGAGAAAATTGTTTTCCTCATGCAGCCAACCATCAGGCAGCAGTCTGAATGAAACTCACAGGCTTATTATGAGACTACTATGAAATCATAACAGGATGTCTGAATAGAAAAATGGAAAAAAAATTGGGTCTTTGATGATTTTTGAGCCACTGAATTAATCACCTCTGGAACTTGCTACTACTAGTCCCAAACTTTTTATGAGAGAATAAATTTCCTGGTTGGTTTTCTGTTCGTTAAAACAAAAAAGCATTATAAATGAGAAGAATATCAGAACAGGACCACCTGTTTTTGGAAGGGGATCAGTTGTTCCAGTGAAGAATTACTAAATGCCATGGTCGAGAATTGGCAACTGAAGTGATGATCTTGGACTACATAGGGGAATACAAATGAAGTGGTGTGGCTGATTTTATTCCATAAAACAGTAATCTTTACCTCCCTAGTTATGAAAAGAATTCCTGAGAAAGATGATCTTGGATCATCATTCCATGTCCATAGAAACTGCTGTCTCTTGAGTATTAACAGATTAGCCTTAGCCCCAGGGCCACCCTGAGTTAGAGATGTTTTGCTGGGCTAGGAAATTGCAGTGGAGACTTGGGGAAAATAAACAAATGAATGCCTCTTCCTGGTGTATGATGTTGCTAAACTGGAGGGAAGGTAGTGAATAGAGTGGGGAAGAGAGTATTTTGCCCAAAAAAGCAGACTTTAGGGCGCCTGGGTGGCTCAGTGGGTTAAAGCCTCTGCCTTCGGCTCAGGTCATGATCTCAGGGTCCTGGGATCGAGGCCCACATCGGGCTCTCTGCTCAGCGGAGAGCCTGCTTCCTCCTCTCTGCCTGCCTCTCTGCCTACCTGTGATCTCTCTCTCTGTCAAATAAATAAAATGTTTAAAAAAAAAAAAGCAGACTTTAGATCCTACTTGATAAGATACTGAGTTTGGAAGGTGTTTCTTATCTTCCAACAGTGCGTTTATTGAATGTTATACGCTAAACAGTGAAGAATGTAAAATTTAGTCCTTGCCTTTGGAGATTTGGGAAGGCAGTGAAGGATAGAAGGAAAGATGATCTTGGGAGTCCAAGTTGAGTTTAAATCCCAACTTTAAAATGAACCAAACCTCTCAACCTCAGTTTCATAGTATTGGAATGATTTAATGAGATAATACATACAAAGTGCTATTTCAGGCCTCAAGAATGCACAAGAAATAATTCGTCTAGTTCCAAATGTGGGTAATTTATAGTTTAAAAGATCTGTTTAGGAATATGCGTGGAGGGGCACCTGGGTGGCCCAGTTGGTTAAGCATTTATATTTGGCTCACATCGTGATCCTGGAGTCCTGGGATTGAGTCTAGCATCAGGCTCCCTGCTGTTCATGATGTCTCTCGTGTTCTCTCAAATAAAATCTTAATAAAAGGAATATGTGGAGAAGAGGTAAACGCCTTTGACATCAAGCAAAACATTACAATTTAGGGAATCTGTTTTTGTTTTATTTTGTTTTGTTTTTTAAGATTTTATTTATTTGACAGAAACACAGCCAGAGAGGGAACACAAGCAGGGGGAGTGAGAGAGGGAGAAGCAGTCTTCCCGCCAAGCAGGGAGCCCAATGTGGGAGTTGATCCCGGATCTCCCAGATCATGACCTGAGCCGAAGGCAGTCACTCAACCAGCTGAGCCACCCGGGGGCCTCTGGGGAATCTGTTTTGTTTGGACTTCTTTTAGTCCAATTTATTGAGGTATAATCTGCAGATACTAAAATTCACACTTTACACCTATATACTTTGATGACATCCAACAAATAGGTAGACTCATAAAAACACTAACACAGTCAAACTCAATCCAAACATGGATTTCCATGATCCAGATTTTTGCTACAGGCTCCCTCATAGTCAATGCACTTCACTCACCCTAGCTCCTGGCAACCGCTGATCTTAAACCTTAAGAGTTTTGCCTTTTTCAGAATATCCGATAAATGGAATCTTATAGTATGTAGTTACTTGTGCCTGACTTTTTTCCATATAATATGATGCTTTAGGGGCACCTGGGTTGCTCAGTTGGTTAAGCGTCCAGCTTTTGATTTTGGCTGAGGTCATGATGGTGGTGGCGAAATGGAGCCCTGTGTTGGACATGGAATCTACCTAAGATTCTCTTTCTCCTTTCCCCCTGCTACCTGTCTGTCTGTCTCTTAAAAAAAGAAAAGCTTTTGAGATTCATATTCCGTGTATCAGTATTTTGTTCTTTTGTATTGCTAAGTAGTACTCTATTGTGTGGATATACCACAGTTTGTTTATCTGGGGTTATTTCCAGTTTTTGTTACTTACACACTAACTGCTATAAAGCTCATGTGCAGGCCCATTTTAAAAATTGGGATTGTTGGGGTGCCTGGGTGGCTCAGTTGATTGTCTGCCTTTGCCTCAGGTCCTGATCTCAGGGTCCTAGGATCAAGCCCTACATCAGGCTTTCTGCTCAGCAGGGAGTTTGCCTCTCCCTCTCTGTGGTGTCTTTCAAATAAATAAGATCTTTAAAAAAAAAAATTGAGGGGAATTTGGGTGGCTCAGTTGTTATGCAGCTGCCTTCAGCTCAGGTCATGATCCTGGAATCCTGGGTTCAAGCCGTGCATTGGGTTCCCTGCTTTGCCGGGGGGCCTGCTTCTCCCTCTCTCACTCCCCCTGCGTGTGTTCCCTCTCTGGCTGTGTTTCGCTCTGTCCAATAAATAAATAAAATCTTTATTAAAAAATTGAATTGTTGGGGTGCCTGGGTGGCTCAGTTGGTTAAGTGACTGCCTTCGGCTCAGGTCATGATCCCGGAGACCCGGGATCGAGCCCCACATCAGGCTCCCTGTTCGGCAGGAAGCCTGCTTCTCCCTCTCTCACACCCTCTGCTTGTGTTCCCTCTCTGGCTGTGTTTCTCTCTGTCAAATAAATAAATAAAATATATATATTTTTTTAAATGTTATTTTTCTTTTTTGTTGTTGGGAGTGTTCTTTATTCTGCATTTTTAAAAAATCCTTATTACATAGGGGTTTGGGGAATATTTTCTCACTCTGTGCCTTGTCTTCTCTACAGAGTTTTTAAACAAAAATTTCATATTTCAAGTTTTTTAATTTTTATTTATTTTTTTTTTTAAAGATTTTATTTATTTGACAGAGAGAAACACAGCCAGAGAGGGCACACAAACAGGGGGAGTGAGAGAGGGAGAAGCAGGGTTCCTGCTGAGCAGGGACCCCGATGTGGGACTCGATCCCGGGTCTCCAGGATCATGACCTGAGCCGAAGGCAGTCGCTTAACCAACTGAGCCACCCAGGCGCCCTCAAGTTTTTTAATTTTTCAAAAAGATTTTATTTAAATTAGAAAGTGAGCACACTTGAGTGGGCAGTGGGGCAGAAAGGGAAGGAGAAGGACAAGCTGACTCAGTGATGAGCCCTGAGCCCTAGAGGCTAGATCTCATGGACAGGGCCTGAACCAAAATCAAGAGTTGGATGTCCAACCAACTGCACCATCCAGATACCCCTCAAAGTTTTCATTTATCACATTTTTCTTTTATGGTTCCTGCTTTTTGTATCCTAAGAATTCTTTACCAAGCCAAATATCACAAGGATTTTTTTCTGATGCCTCTAGAATTCATAGATATTTACATTCAGAGTTAATTTTATGTATGATGTGAGATAAAGATTTTGAGGTGGGGGGATTGTTTTTGTTGAGGGAAGACCAGTATTCCCAGATCGTTTGATCACTTGGCCATCTATGTGGGTCACTTTTTCTGGGATCTTACTTTGTTCCATTGCTATATAGGTCTATCATTTCACCCGTACCACATTGTCTTCATTACTGAGCTTTGAAATCAGCTGTATTCTTCCTTTTCAAACTACTTTGTATATTCTAGGACCTTTGTTTTTTCATATAGATTGTATTTATTTATTTTCATACAGATTTTAGAATCAGCTTGTCAACTTCTACCAAAAAGACTGCTGGGATTTTGGTCGAGTTTGCTTGACTCTATTGTAGGAAGAACTGACATCTTTGTCATCAACTGATGAACATTTAATCTGCTTATTTTTCCTTTTATTTCTTGCATCAGTGTTTTCAATTCTTTTTTTTTTTTTTTTTTTAAAGATTTTATTTATTTGACAGAGAGAAACACAGCCAGAGAGGGAACACAAGCAGGGGGAGTGAGAGGGGGAGAAGCAGGCTTCCCGCCGAGCAGGGAGCCCGATGTGGGGCTCGATCCCGGGTCTCCAGGATCATGACCTGAGCCGAAGGCAGTCACTTAACCAACTGAGCCACCCAGGCACCCCAGTGTTTTCAATTCTTAGCATATAGTTTCTAACATTTTGTTAGATTTATCCCTTTCTAAGTATGTAATGTTTTTTGGTGCTATTTGTAAATGGTACTTTTTTTCTAATTTGATTTCCAGTTTATATCTAGTATATAGAAATACAGTAGAGTTTTATAAATTGACCTTGATTCGTGTGACCTTGCTAAACTCATTCTTGTATCATATTTTGTGGATTGCGTGAAATCTTTTATATAGGTAATCATTTTGTCTGAAAAAAAGTGAGGATGCAAGAAATTTTTAAAATGCAAATAAAAATGGTTTTATTCCTTTCCAGAGTAAGACTTTTATTTCTTTTCTTTTTTTTTCTTTTTTTTCTTTTTTTTTTTTTTTTTGCCTTATTTTAGTGGTTAGGACTGTTCTAGTATGAGTTGTAGGAGACAGTTGGTCTTGTTCCTGATATTAGGGGGATCTTAGGGAGCAAACATACTATTAAGTATGATATAGATAGAAGGTTTTTGTACATATGTCCTTACAGGGTCAAGTTCCCTTCAAGTCTTAATTTGCTTAGAGTTTTTATCATGAATGTGTGTTAAATTTTGTTACCCCTTTTTCTGTATTGAAATGATCATATAGTTTTTCCATTTTAGTCTGATAAGGTAAATTGCATTAACTGCTTCCAGTAAACTGACCTTGCATTTCTAAAATAAATACTTAAGGGCACCTGGGTTGCTCAGAGGGTTAAGCCTCTGCCTTCAGCTCAGGTCATGATCTCAGGATCCTGGGATTGAGGCACACATCCTGCTCTCTGCTCAGCGGGGAGTCTGCTTCCTCCTCTCTGCCTGCCTCTCTGCCTACTTGTGATCTCTCTCTCTCTGTCAAATAAAATCTTTTTAAAAAATAAACAAGTCATAGTTCATTATCTGTTCTATATATTGCTAAATTCCCTTGTTCAGTGTGTTCATTAGGGATGTTGGTCTGTAGTTTTCTTGCAATGTTTTTGTCTGGTTGTAATATCAGTCTAGTAGTTTCCTAAGAGTTGGAAAGTGTTCCTTCATCTTTTATTTTCTAGAAGACTTTTATAGGATTGATGTAATTCCTTAAATGTTTAGTATGTTTTACCCATGAAAACATCTGATCTGGGAGGTTTCTGTACTTTTACCCCCTATTTGGAAATCTTTTTCATATGACCCACCTTAAGGAATCTAGACTTGATTAGGGCACTGTATTGCAAATAAATCCAACAGAGAAAATAGTGTAGGCATATATAAATACTAATGAATAAGTGTCATAAAAAATGCAGAGGGTGTGGGGCACTCAGTTGCCTCAGTCAGGAGAAAATGCAGCTCTTGATCTCAGAGTCATGAGTTTGAGCCCCATGTTGGGAGTACTTTACTTTAAAAATGCAAATGCAAAGGGTGGCTCGATTTCAGCTCAGATCTTAGTCTCAAGGTCATGAGTTTGGACCCCACATTGGGCTCCATGCTAGACGTAGAGTCTACCTTTAAAAACTGCAGGGGGTGGGCTGGAGCACAATGTGAAAAAGACATTGTGTGATAGAAGTTGATGACTTAGCATTTCAGTGTTTGTTTCTTTAGACCAGTCTTACCTCCCAGGATTCCCCTATAAGAATACTTCTCTGTATTCAGAATGGTTAACTCTCCATCCCTTAAGTCTATCTACCTCCATAGCTTGTTTGTGTAGCGGAATGTTTTTACTCCTAACTCCTAATTTAAACTTAAACAGATGAAGGATGGTTCAGGTTCTCTACATTTACTGAGGGACCTTTGGTAGTTCTGTTTTTTTAAAGAATTTTTCCATTCCTGTAAGCTATCAAATTTATTGGCATAAAGTTGTACATATTTCCTTTTTCTTCTAATGCCTATCAGATCTATAGAGATGCCATCTCATTCCTAATATTAGTAATTTGCAGCTTCTCAATTTTTTCCTTGATCAACCTGATTAAAAATACATTTATTGAGCTTCTCAAAGAACCAGCCTTTTCTTTCTTTTCTTTTCTTTTTTTTTAAGATTTTATTTATTTATTTGACAGAGTGAAACACAGAGAGGGAACACAAGCAGGGGGAGTGAGAGAGAGAGAAGCCAGCTTCCTGCTGAGCAGGAAGCCTGATGTGGGGCTCGATCCTGGGTCTCTGGGACCATGACCTGAGCTGAAGGAAATTGCTTAACCAACTGAGCCACCCAGGTGCCCCACCAGCCTTTATTTCATTAATCTCTTCTTTTACTATTTTCAATTTCATCAATTTCTGCTTTATTATTTTCTTCTTTCTGCTTGCTTTGAGTTTAGTTTGATCTTTTCACAGTTTTTTAGGGTGGAAGCTTTGATTATTGATATAAAACATTTATTTTTTTTTTTAAGATTTTATTTATTTATTTGACAGAGAGATCACAAATAGGCAGAGAGGCAGGGAGAGAAAGAGAGGGAAGCAGGCTCCCTGCTGAGCAGAGGGCCTGATGTAGGGCTCAATCCTAATCCTAGGACCCTGAGATCATGACCTGAGTTGAAGGCAGAGGATTAACCCTCCAAGCCACCCAGGCGCTGCAAAACATTTATTTTTTAATGTAAGCATCTTACCTTGTCTTACAAATTTCAATATTGTATTTTCATTTAGCTCAGAATATTTTCAGTTTCTTTTTAATTTCTTTCATATATGAATTATTTAGAAGTATGTTAATTTCCGGGGTGCCTGGGTGGCTCAGTTGGTTAAGCGACTGCCTTCGGCTCAGGTCATGATCCTGGAGACCCTGGATCAAGCCCCACATCGGGCTCCTGCTCAGCAGGAAGCCTGCTTCTCCCTCTCTCGCTCCCCCTGCTTGTGTTCCCTCTCTGGCTGTGATTCTCTCTGTCAAATAAATAAAAATCTTAAAAATAAATAAAAAATAAAAAAGAAGTATGTTAATTTCCAAATAATTGGAGGTTGTTCACCTGTCCTGTTAACTACTTTCTAGTATAATTCTGTTGTGTTCAGATAATTTACTGTATCTTATTTCAATTACCTTAAATTTGTTAGATTTCTGTGGTAACCCACAACATGATCTATCTTGGTAATTATTCCACATTAACTTAAAAAGAATGTGTCTATTGCTGGGGTGCTTGGCTGGCTCAGTCGATAGGGCATGCAACTCTTGATCTCAGGGTTGTGAGTTCAAGCTCCATGTTGGGCATAGAACTACTTTTAAAAAAGTATGTCCTGCTGTTGTTAGGGAAAATGAAAATGTTCTATAATGATCAGGTCAAATTGGTTAATAGTATTGTTCACGTCCTCATTATTATTTGTCTAGTCATTCCCTCCATTACTGAGCAAAGCAGGTTTATTGTAGATAATACAGGTGAGGTACAATCTGACAATCCTTGCTTCTTGATTTGGGTGTTTAAATCATTTACCTTTATAATAAGTATTCATATCGTTGGTTGAAATATGCCATCGGATGAGAGGCAGTTCTTCATAATTCTCTTGAATTTCTGTATGCAATGCAAATAGGATACCGACTTTGCTTTGTTTCTATCTTTACACGGATGTTTATTTAGCAAACTGCCTTGGGAGATATATAATATCTCCCTCTAGAGTAAGGAACAGGCATGCTTATTGCCCACATAAAAAAATTTTATTTCCCCAGATACCAGGTTTTTCTGCAGTCACGCAACCCATTGCATGTGTCAGCATCGTATGGCCCTAGTTGCATTGCTCTTTGGGAATTGCAGTTTGGGGCATTGGTGCAAAATGCTGGTATTCTGGATACTGCTGTTGATGTGGGTGATAAACTGTCCTTCTGTGACCCTAATGTCTCTGGCTTCTACCAACATCCACGAAGCTATGTGAGTTAGCTTGCAAGTAGGGTAAAATTTCAGATACTTCACAATTCTTAAATCTATCTTGTTTTCTGTTTGTCTTATCTCTTTTCATCTATTTTTCTATTTTTGGATTATTTTTATAATGATTCTATTTTATTTCTACTATAGGCATATTGGCTATACCCCATTAAAAATTTTTACATAGGGGTTTCTGGGTGGTGCAGTAGTTTAAGTGTCCATCCCTTCATTTCAGCTCACATGGTGATCTCAGGGTTGTGAGATTGAGCCCCACACCTGGCTTCACACTCAGCTCAGAGTCTGCTTGGGATTCTCTCTCTTCTTCTGCCCTTCCCACTTATGCACATATGTGCACACTCTTTTTCTTTCTCTCTCTATAAAATAAATCTTTTTTTTTTTTTTAAAGATTTTATTCACTTATTTGACAGAGACAGCAAGAGAGGAACACAAGCAGAGGAAGCAGGAGAGGAAGAAGCAGGCTTCCCGTGAAACAGGGAGCCCGATGCGGGGCTTGATCCCAGGATTCTGCGATCATGACCTGAGCCTAAGGTAGACGCTTAACAAGTGAACCACCCAGGCACCCCCTCTATAAAATAAATCTTAAAAAATATTTTTATGTTATCCTCTAGGGATTGCAATATACATCTTTAACTTACTATAGTTTATCATCAATAATATTTCACATATTATTGATGTAAGAACCTTATACCTCCTGGGGCACCTGGGTGGGTCAGTGGATTGGATGGCTGCCTTCAGCTCAGGTCATGAACCTCAGGGTCCTGGGATCGAGCCCCACATCGGGTTCCTTGCTCAGCAGGGATCCTGCTTCGCCCTCTCCCTCTGCCTGCTGCTCTGCCTACTTGTGCTATCTCTCTGTCAAAATAAATTTTAAAATCTTTAAAAAAAAAAAAAAAGAGCCTTGGGGCACCTGGGTGACTCAGTTGTTTAAGCGACTGCCTTCAGCTCGGTCATGATCCCAGAGTCCCTGGATCAAGCTGGCATCAGGCTTCCTGCTGGGCGGGAGGCCTGCTTCTCCCTCTCTCTCTCCCCCTGCTTGTGTTCCCTCTCTAGCTGTGTTTCTCTCTGTCAAATAAAAAAAAAATCTTTAAAAAGAAAGAGCCTTATACCCTCCAATTCCTCCCTCTTCTGTGCACCTTTGTCATACTTTTAGATGTGTTATAAATCCTGTAGCACATTGTTGTTTTTGTTTTTAAAGATTTTATTTATTTTTGTGAGAGAGAGAGCGAGAGAGAGCGCGCGCAGGGATGGGGGAGGGGCAGAGGGAGAGGGAGAAGCTGACTTCCCACTGAGCAGGGAGCCCATAGAGGGACTCTGTCTCAGGACTCCAGGATCATGACCTGAGCCCAAGGCAGACACTTAACCAACTGAGTCACCCAGGCGCTCCCTGTAGCACATTGTTAATGTGACTTAACAGGACTCACATCTTGTGACTATGAGGAAGTCCCATCTTGTCTGTCTCAGGAATTTTTAAAAATTTAATGTAAACTTTTAGATTAGAAGTAATTTTTGGGGTTATTCTTTTTGAAAGAGGTGTGAGTTTTTTACTGAATAGAGCCTTTCTTGACTTTTACTTACTGCCGTTCCATACATAACCTTCCTATGTCCTCCTGGAGGAAACCTGAGTGCTGATTCCATTTCTGTTATAGACTCCCTTTTAAATTGTTGGCTAGGGTTCAATGTTGGGGAATTAGCAGGAAAGGCTGGAGGGAAGGTCAATAAGGGCATTTCCTTTTCTCCTCATATTGTTAATTTCCTTCAGACAGCTAAAGAAGGAAAAGTACTTTCTGCTGCAATCTTTTTACCTTGATTCAGCTCTGTGTTCCTTTTTTCCAGATTCTATTGTTAACCATTTATTATGACATTTGGAGGTTTTAAAATATCACCCCATAATCTTGCTTCCTATAATAGCCATTTCCTGCTTTCCTTTAGGCTTTGTGTATAATATTCCATTGATTTAACAAATCATAATTTATGAAATATTTCCTTATATAGTTTCAACTTTTTCACTATTATAAGTTATGCCACAGTGAACATCTTTATCTCTTCTGTCTCATAAAGATGTATTTCTGAATGGGCTTCTATATTTTATTTTATTTTTTTAAAAGATTTTATTTATTTATTTGACAGAGAAACACAGCTAGAGAGGGAACACAAGCAGGGGGAACGAGAGAGGGAGAAGCAGGCTTCCCACCGAGCAGGGAGCCCAATGCGGGGCTCAATCCCAGGACTCTGGGATCATTAACTGAGGCGAAGGCAGACGCTTAACGACTGAGCCACCCAGGCGGCCCGGGCTTCTATATTTTAAAACTATTAGCATTTTTATAGTTCTCATTGTATATTGTAAAAGTGAGAGAGGAATATATTTTGAACATATTCTCAGGGGAGCAACTTACAACTTTGCCTAAGGAAAAGGTGAGTCAAATTGATTATAGACTTGTAGAGAGACTGACTAAGAGCGAGAGTTCATGTGTGAGCTAAAGAGTAGGGTGTGAGAGGCAGAGGAAGAGGGAGAGAGGGATTTTTTTGTTTGTTTTTTTAAAAAGATTTTTCTGTATTTGAGAGAGAGCGTGTCAGAACCCAGGCAGGCGGGGTGGCAGAGAGGAAGTAGGCTGCCACTAAGCTGGGAGCCCTATGCCAGACTCAATTCCAGGACCCTGGCATCATGACCTGAGCCAAAAGCAAATACTTAACCAGCTGGGCCATGCAGGTGCCCCAGAGAGAGAATCTTAAGCAGAGCAGCACGGAGCCATATGTGACACTCCATTTCACAACCCTGAGATCATGACCTGAGCCAAAATCAAGAGCTACACCCAACCGAGCCACCCAGGAGCCCCCATATTAACCATTTTTGAGTGAATGGTTTGATAATGTTAATGCATTCACAATCATCCTCATCATACATAACTTTTCATTATGTTGAAGTAAAACTATATCCATTAAGCACTAACTCCCCCAGTCCCCTTCCCACCCTTTACCCCCACCTCTGGCAGTTCTACTTTTTGTCTCTGTGATTTTGATTAGTTTAAGTACCTCATATAAGTGGTATCATATAAGGGTTGTCTTCTTCTGGGGCACCTGGGTGGCTCAGTTGGTTGAGCGACTGCCTTCGACTCAGGTCATGATCCCGGAGACCAGGGAGACTGGGGATCGAGTCCCACATCGGGCTCCTTGCTCAGCAGGAAGCCTGCTTTTCCCTCTCCCACTCCCCCTGCTTGTGTTCCCTCTCTAGCTGTGTTTCTCTCTGTCAAATAAATAAAATCTTAAAAAAAAAAAAAGGAGTTGTCTTCTTCTGACTGGTTTATTTCACTTAGCATAATGTCCTCAAGGTCGATATATGTTGTACTGTGTTAAAATTTAATTCCTTTTTGTGGCTGAATATAACATTATATGTATATACCATATTTTGCTTATTCATAAGAGATACTTGGGTGTCTTAGCTGTTTTTGAATAATGTTCTGAATGTGTCTTCATACAAATATGTCTTCAAGACCCTAGATTCATTTCTTTTGAGTATGTACCCAGAAGTGGAATTGCTGGGTCATATGGTAATTCTATTTTTAATTTTTTAAGTTTATTATTTTTATTAATCTCTATACCTAATGCAGTGCTCAAACTCCCAACCTAAGATCGAGAATCACATGCTCTTCTAACTTAGCCAGCCAAGTACCCCTCTAATTTTGATTTTTTTGAGGCACCACCATACCGTTTTCCCCAGTGGCTGTATGTACCATTTTACATTCTTACAAACAGTGTACAAGGGTTTTACTTTTTCCAGATCCTCACCAATATCTGTTATTTTGGTTTTTTGATAGTAACCATCCTAATGGTGTGAGGTAGTATCTCCCTGTAGTTTTGATTTGCTTTTCCCAGCATCTTTTCATGTGCTTATTGGTCATTTGTATATCTTTAGAGGAATGTCTGTTCAAGTCCTTTGCCCATTTTTTAATCAACTTTGGTTTTTTGTTGTTGACTTTTAGGCATTCTCTGTATATTCTGGATATATTCCCTTATCAGGTACATAATTTGCAAATATTTTCTCCCTTTCTGTGAATCCTTTTTCCTCTGCGTAGTGTCTTTCATGCCTAAAATTTTAACCTTTTCATCAAGTCAGGTTTATCTACTTTTTTCTTTTCTTGCCTATGCCTTTGGTGTCATACCCAGGATAATTTTGCCAAATGCAATGGTATGCAGCTTTTGTCTCATGTTTTCTTCCGAGAGTTTTATAGTTTGGGGCACCTGGGTGGCTCATTTGGTTAAGCATCTGCCTTCGGCTCAGTCATGATCCCAGGGTCCTAGGACTGAACCCAGCATCAGGCTCCCTACTCAGTGGAGAGCTGGGGTGCCCTCTTCTCCTTCTCTGTCTGCCTGCTGTTCCCCATACTTGTTGCTTTGTGCCTTCTCTCTCTCTCTCTCTCTCTCTCTCTCTCTGTGTCAAATGTATAAACAAAATCTTTAAAAATAAATAAAAGCTTTATAGTTTTAGGGTCACCTTGAGTGGCTCAGTTGGTTAAGCATCTGCCTTCGGCTCAGGTCATGATCCCAGGGTCCTGGGATTGAGCCTTGCATTGAGCTCCCTGCTCACTGGGGAGTCTACTCTCTCTGCCCTTCACCCCACTTATGCTCTCTCTCTCTCTCAAATAAATAAATAGAATCTTTTTTAAAAAAAAAAGTTTCATAATTTTAGGTTTTACATGTAAGCCTTCAATACATTGTGAGTTACCTTTTATGTATATAGTGTTGGATGGACATCAACTTCATTCTTTTCCATGTGGATAGCTATCTTTCCCAGCACCAATTGTTGAAAACACTGTCCTTTCTTCATTGAATGGTTTTGGCACCTTTGTCAAAAATTATTTGATCATATCTGAGAGGGTTTATTTGAGTTTCATTGTTCTGTCCCTTTGGTTTATATATCTGTCTTTATGTCAGTCTAAGTTTTGAAATCAGGAAGTATGAGTTTTCTAGTTTTGTTTTTCCTTTTCAGGGCTCTGGCCATTCCGAGTCCCTTAAATAGGTGTTTTTTTGTTTTTTTTTTTCTATTTCTGTAAAAAACATCAGGTTATTGAGAGTACTTACATGGAATATGTAGATCACTTTGCATAGTATTTTTTTTTTAAGATTTTATTTATTTGGGGCCCCTGGGTGGCTCAGACAGTTGGGCGGCTGCCCTCAGCTCTGGTCATGATCCCAAGGTCCTGGGATTGAACCCCACATCAGGCTAGCAGGGAGCCTGCTTCTCCCTCTCCCTCTGTCTGCCGGTCTGCCTACTTGTGCTCTCTCTCTATCTCTCTGTCAAATAATGAATAAAATCTTAAAAAAAAAAAAAAGATTTTACTTACTTATTTGACAGTGAAAGAGGGAGCACAAGCACGGGGAGTGGCAGAAGGAGAGGGAGAAGCAGGCTCCCCATTGAGCAAGGACATGATATGGGGCTTGATCCCAGGACCCTGGAATCATGACCTGAGCCAAAGGCAAACACTTAACCAACTGAGCTACCTAGGCATCGTGATCATTTTGCATAGTATTGACACCATAACAATATTGTCTTCCAGTCAATGAACATGGGATATGTTTCCATTCATTTATGTCTTCTTTAATCAATGATTTGTAGTTTTCATTGTATACAAGTGTTTCACCTCCTTGGCTAGGTTGATTTCTAAGTATTTTATACGTTTCTTTTTTTAGTGTTTTATACTTTTTGATGCTGTTGTAAATGCAGTTGTTTTTGTAATTTTCTTCCCCACATTATTATTAGCATATGGAAATACAACTGATTTTTGTGTTTACTGTGTATCCTACTTTGCTGAATTACAATATTTGTAAAAGTTTTTTTGTAGAGTCTTTAGGTTTTCCTACATAATATATCCTGTAAAGAGATAATTTTACTCCTTTCTTTCCAATTTGAATACGTCTTATACCTTTCTTGCCTAATTTCTCTAATTAGAACTGCCTATTGGGAGCCTGAGTAGCTCAGTTGGTTAAGTGTCTGACTCTTCATTTTGGCTCAGGTAGGATTTCAAGATTGTTAAATTGAGTCCCCCATCAGCTCCAGGCTGGGTAGAGCCTTCTTAAGGTTCTTTCTCTCCCTCTGCCCCTCCTTACCCCCCAAAAAGAACAGCCTAATACTATGTTAAATAAAAGGGAAGAAAGTGGATGTCATTGCCTTGTATCTGATCTTAAAGGAAAAACTTTCAGTCTTTCACTGTTGAGTATGATGTTTGCTGTGGGTTTTTTTTTTTCTTTAATATGGCTTTTATTACATTGAGTGTTTCCTTCTGTTCATAATTGAGTGTTTTTATAAGGAAAGGGTTTTGAATTTTGTCAGGTGTTTATTCTGTATGAAATGAAATGATCATATGGATGGGTTTTTTTTTATTTCATTTTGTTAATGTGATGTATTACATTGATTGGTTTTTATATATTGAACCATCCTTGCTTTCCAGGAATAAACCCCACTTAGTTGTGGTGAATAATCCTTTTAATATGCTGCTGAGTTTGGTTTGCTGGTATTTTGTTTAGGACTTTTGCATTCGTGTTCATATTGGGATATTGGTCTTAGTCTTTTTGTAGTGTCTTTGTCAGGCTTTGGTATCAGGATAATGCTGGCCTCATAGAATGACATAAGAAATATTCCCTATTCCCTCTCTAAATATAGAACATTTTATTTTTTGTCTGGGCGGGGAGTATTTGAGAAGGATTGGTATTAGTTCTTTAAATATCTCATAGAATTAACCAATGAGACCATCAGGTCGAAGAGTTTTCTTTGTAGGGGACTTTTGATTACTGAGTCAGTCTCCTTAGCAGTTACAGATCTGTTTAGTTTTTCTATTTCTTTGTGACTTAGTCTTGGTAGGTTTTATGTTTCTAAGTAATTTGAAATCTTTTTTTAGTAATATGAATCTTTTCTTTTTTTCATAGTCCATCTAACTAAATTCTGTTGATATTTTCAAAGAACCAGCTTTTGGTTTTTATTGATTTTTCTCTATTATTTTTTTCTGTTCTCTTTTCATTCATCTCTGCTCTAATTTTATTATTTTCTTCCTTTGGCTAGCTCTGGGTTTAGTTTCTTCTTTTCTTGTTCCTTAATTATAAAGTTAGGTTGTTGATTGGAGACTTTTTTTAATATAAGCCTTTCTACCTGTAAATATCTCTTTTTGTTAAGATATTTTATTTCTTTATTTGATAGAGAGGGAGAGAGCATGAGCCAGGGGGAGAGGGAGAAGTAGACTCCTCGCTGAGTGGGGAGCCTGACATGGGGCTTGATCCCAGGACCTTGAAATCATTACCCACGCCAAAGGCAGATGCTTAAACAACTGAGCCACCTAGGTGCGCCTATAAATTTCCCTCTTAAAACTGCTTTCATTTCAAGATGGGATCAGGAGGGAGACAAACCATGAGAGGCTCTTAATCTCAGGAAACAAACTGAGGGTTGCTGGGTGGCAGGGTTTAGGTGGCTGTGTAATGGACATGGAGGAGGGTATGTACTATGGTGAGTGCTGTGAATTGTGTAAACTGATGGTTCACAGAACTGTACTCCTGAAGCGAATAATACGTTATATGTTAATTTAAAAAAATACTGCTTTCACTTCATCCTACAGGTTTTGGCAAGCTGGGTTTTTTTGTTTGTTTTTTTAATCCATTCATCTCTAAGTATTGTCTAATTTCCTCTGTCCTTTTGTCTTTAATCCATTGTTGTTTAAGATTTTGTTGTTTGGGCACCTGGGTGGCTCAGAGGGTTAAGCCTCTGCCTTCAGCTCAGGTCCTGGAATTGAGTCCCACATTGGGCTCTCCGCTCAACGGGGAACCTGCTTCCCTCTCTGTCTGCCTGCCTCTCTGCCGAATTTGTGATCTCTCTCTGTGTCAAATAAATAAAATCTTTTAAAAAAATTAAAAATCTTTAAAAAATTAAAAAAATAATAAAAGATTTTGTTGTTTAATTTCTATAGATTTGTGGATTTTCCAGTTTAACTTCCATTGTTGATTTCTGACTTTATCCTGTTGTGGTGGGAGAAAATATGTTGTGTACTTAAGTAGAATATGTATGCTCTGCTCTTGTTGGGTAACATGTTCTGTATGTCTGTTAGATCTACTCAGTTTATTGTGTTGTTTAAGTCCTACATTCCTTGGTTATCTGCTGTCTGGTTGTTCTGTCCGTTACTGAGAGTATTGAAGTCTCCAACTGATATCGGAGAGCTGTCTGCTTTTCCCTTCGCTTCAGTCTGGTTTTGCTTCATATATATATATATATATATATATATATATATATATATATTTTTTTTTTTTTTTTTTTTTTTTAAAGATTTTATTTATCTGACAGAGAAACGCAGCCAGAGCGGGAACACAAGCAGGGGGAGGGAGAGAGGGAGAAGCAGGCTTGCCGCCGAGGAGGGAACCCGATGTGGGACTCGATCCCGGGTCTCCGGGATCATGACCTGAGCTGAAGGCAGTCGCTCAACCAACTGAGCCACCCAGGCGCCCCTTGCTTCATATATTTTGCTAGTATGTTATTAGGTGCCTAAATATTCCTAATTGTTATATCTTGCTGTGTGGTACTTTTATTAATATGTGTAATACCCTTTTTGTCTCTTGTAACCTTTTTGATTTAATGTTTGTCTGATAGTGGTTTACCTACCCTTCTCTTGTTTTATTATTACTTGCATAGAATACCTTAAATCCTTTTATATTCAGTCTGTTTGTGTTTTGGGATCTAAAGTGAGTCTCTGATAGACACGTATTTTCAGTCATGTGTTTTTATCTGTTCTGCCCATCTTTGTTTTTTAAATTGGAGATTTTAATCTGTTTACATTTAATTACTGATAAGAAGGGACTTCTGTCATTTTGCTGTTTGTTTTCTGTAGGTATTAGAGCTTTTGTCCCACGTTGCTTGCATTACTGCCATTTATATTTTGTTGATTTTTTTGGTAGTGAAATGTTTAAATTCATTTCTCATTTTCTTTTGTATGTTTTATGGTGGGGTTTCTGTGTGTGTGTAGTTACTTGGTAATTAAATCGAACATTCTGTTGTTGCAACATTTTAATTTGAATTTATACTAGCTTAATAATTTCTGGAACATACAAAAACTCTGCTCCTTTACAACTTTGTCCCTACCCATTTCAGTTGTTAATCTCACAAAATTGGATCTTTATACACTGTATGCCCCTAAATATAAACTAATAATTATTTTAAATATATTAGTCTCTTTTTAAAAAAATATTTTATTTATTCATGAGAGACACACAGAGAGAGGCAGAGGCAGAGGGAGAAGCAGCCTCCTCACTGAGCAGGGAGCCGATGTAGGGATCAATTCCAGGACCCAGGGATCATAACCTGAGCCAAAGGCAGACACTTAACTGACTGAGCCACCCAGGTGCCCCTGTATTAGTCTCTTTAATGTAGAAAACAACATGTGGATTTACAAGCCAAAGTTAAAATAATAGTAGTGTTTAGGTTAATAATTTTTATTTATTTATTTTTAAAGATTTTATTTATTTGACAGAGAGAAAGACAGCTAGAAAGGGAACACAAGCGGGGGTGAGAGAGGAAGAAGCAGGCTTCCCGCAGAGCAAGGAGCCTGATGTGGGGCTCAATCCCGGGACTCCAGGATCATGACCTGAGCCAGAGGCAGACACTTAACGACTGAGCTACCCAGGCGCCCCTGGATTAATAATTTTTAAAACATATTAGTCTCAGATCATTTCTGTGGAAAACAAAAAGTAGAGTTACAAATTTGTCAAGATAATACTAGTTTTTGTTTTTATTGTTTTTTGTTTTTGTTTTTTAAGATTTCTTTATTTACGGGGCACCTGGGTGGATCAGGCGTTAAGCGTCTGCTTTGGCTCAGGGTCCTAGGATCAAGCCCCACATCAGGCTCCCTACTCAGCAGGGAGCCTGATTCTCCCTCTCCACTCCCCCTGCTTGTGTTCCCTCTCTACTGTGTCCCCCTCCCTGTCAAATAAATAAATAAAATCTTAAAAAAAAAATTTCTTTATTTACCTGAGAGATAATGTGAGCAGTAGGGAGGGGCAGGAGGAAGAATCTCAAGCAAACTCCCTGCTGATCACAGAGCTCAACTCAGGGCTTAATCTTACTGCCCTGAGATCGTGACCTGATCCAAAACCAAGAGTCAGAGATTTAGGGGTGCCTGGGTGACTCTGTCTCTTAAGCATCTGCCTTTGACTCAGATCATGATCTCAGGGTCCTGGGATCAAGCCCCATGAGGGGGGGTGTTCCTACTCAGTGGGGAGTCTGCTTCCCCCTCTCCCATTACCCCTACCTCCCACGTCCATGCCCTCTCTGTCTCTGTCTCTCAACAAATAAGTAAAATCTTTAAAGAAGAAAAAAAAAGAGTCAGACATTTAGCCAACTGAGCCACCCAGGGACCCCAACACTAGCTTTCATAGTTTTCCATGCATTGATTTTTTTTTTTAAAGATTTTATTTATTTGACAAAGAGAAACAAAGCCAGAGAGGGAACACAAGCATGGGGAGTGAGAGAGGGAGAAGCAGGCTTCCCACTGAGCAGTGAGCCAGATGTGGGTCTCCGGGATCATGACCTGAGCCAAAGGCAGTCGCTTAACCAACTGAGCCACGCAGGCGCCCCATGCATTGATTTTTGTTGAGATCTTTATTTCTTCATATGGATTTGAGTTATTGCCTACTATCCTTTCATTTCAACTTTGAGTATATCTTTTAGAGCAGACCTAGTGATAAGAACTTTGTCAGCTTTTCTTTATATAGGAGTTTCTGAATTTCTTCCACACTCTTGAAGGATAGTTTTCTCAGATACAGGAATTTTCATTGACAGTTTTTTCTTAACACTTTGAATATGTCAGCCCACTACCTTCTGACTTCCAAAGTTCCTTAGAAATCTGCTCCTTTTCTTATTTGTATATGACAAGTCAATTTTCTCTTGTTCCTTTTAAGATTCTCATTTTATCTTTGGCTTTCAAACATTTGATTATACTACATCTCAGGGTTAATCTCTGTAAGTTCAACTTTACTGGAGATCATTGAGTTTCCTAGATCTTTATTGTCATTTCTTTCATCAAATCTGGTAAGCTTTCAGCCATTATTTTTTTTCTTTGAGATATTATTTATTTATTTGACAGAGAGACAGAATGAGCACAAGAAGGGGGGGCAGCCAGAGAGAAAGGGAGAAGCAGAGTCCCTGCTGAGCAGGGAGGCTGACTCGTGGCTTGATCCCTAGGACCCCAGGATTATGACCTGAGCTAAAGGCAGATACTTAACTGACTCAGTCACACAGGCTACCTGGCCATTATTTCTTCAGGTATTCTCTCTGCCTCTTTCTCTCCTTTCCTTCTGAGAGTCCCACAGTTTATATGTTGGTCCATTTGGTATGTCCCACATGTCCCTCAGGTTCTGCTTTTATTCATTCTTTTTTTCTTTCTGTTCCTCAGTAATTTCCATTTTCCTGTCCTCAAATTCGCTAATTTTTTTTTCTGCTTACCCAAATCTGCCCTTGAATCCCTCTGGCAAATTTTTCCTTTCAATTATACCTTTTAGTTCCATAAATTCTTTTTTTTTTTTTATTTCTTTTTAGGTTTCCTTTTGCTTTGCTTATACTTCATAATTTTCTTGACTTTCTCTACATCTCCCTTTAGTTCTTTGGGCATTAAGAACATTGTTTTAACTTCTGGCTAGTCAATCTGCTGTCAGGTCTTTTCCTAGGACTGTTTCTATTGACTTTAATTTTTTCCTTTGAATGTGCCGTACTTTCTTGTTGCTTTGTGTGCCTTGTGATTTTTTTGTTGTTGTTGAAAATGACATTTAAATCTAATAATGTTATCTTGAGAAATCAAGTTCTCTCCTTCCCCAGAGTTTGCTGTTTTTAGAAATTGTTTGAGTGGTTTGGGGATTTTTTGGTTTGATTTGTTTTTCATTGTTACGGGCTGTCTGTGTCAGGTACCAGCCTGAGGTGTCAACTTGAAGTCTACTGAACTCAAGAAATAATGGCTGAAAAATTTGATAGCAATTATAAGCCCACAGATCCAAGAATCTCAATCTGTGCCAGACACAAGAAACATGAAGGGAACTAAACCAAAGAACATTTACTCAATTCCATCAAGCCAAAGATTAAGAGAAAATATTAAAAGTAGTCAGGTGGAAAGATACATTACCTATAGAGAAACAAAGATAAGGATGACAGCATATTTCTCATCAGATACAATGGAAGTATGAGGACAGTGGAGTAACATCTTTAAAGGGGTGAACAAGGGGCATCTAACTTCAGCTCAGGTCCTGGGATCGAGTCCCACATTCAGCTGCACACTCAGTGGTGATTCAGCTTCTCCCTATCTCTCTGCTCCTCACCACACTTGTGCTCACTCTCTCTCTCTCTTTCTCTCTCTCTCTCGTAAATAGTCTTTAAAAAATAAATAAATAAAGTGCCAAAAGAAAAAAAAGATCGAATTCTGTATGCAGCAAAAATATCTTTCAAGGGGCACCTGGGTGGCTCAGTTGTTAAGCGCCTGCCTTCAGCTCAGGTCATGTTCCCAGAGTCCCGGGATCGAGCCCTGCATCGGGCTCCCTGCTCAACAGGAAGCCTGCTTCTCCCTCTCTTACTCCCTCTGTTTGTGTCCCCTCTCTAGCTGTGTTTCTCTCTGCCAAATAAATAAAATCTTTTTAAAAAATCTTTCAGGGACGCCTGGGTGGCTCAGTTGGTTAAGCAACTGCCTTCGGCTCAGGTCATGGTCCCGGAGACCCAGGATCGAGTCCCACATCAGGCTTCCTGCTCAGCGGGAAGCCTGCTTCTCCCTCTCTCACTCCCCCTGCTTGTGTTCCCTCTCTGGCAGTGTTGCTCTCTGTCAAATAAATAAAATTTAAAAAAAAAAAATCTTTCAAAAACAATGGTGAAACAAAGACTATTTCAGACAAGGAAAATTTCAAAGTATTCCTCACCAGTAGACTCGTGCTATAAGAAGTGTTAAAGAAGATCCTTCAGGGATAAGAGGAAAGATACCAAATAGAATTCTGGAGCTATACAAAAGGATGAAGAGTAAAAGTTTTCTTTGCAAGATAATTACTCTTAAAAGAAAAACTAACAAAATTAAGCATGAGGTTTTTAATATATACAGAATTCAAAACATAACAATAGGACAAAGGCCAGGAAAGGAGGTAAAGGGAGTCTTACTGGTGAAAGATTCTCACACTCTATATAATTAGTTTAATATAGGCTGTAGTAATTTAAAGATTGGTGTATATGAAAGACCTAAAGCAGTTACAAAAATTTTAAAGCTGATAAGACAACAGAGACAGTATAATAAAATCATGAAACATTCTCAATCTAAAAGAAGAGAAAGAGGGCACCTGGGTGGCTCAGTTGGTTGAGCAACTGCTTTCGGCTCAGGTCATGATCCTGGAGACTCAGGATCGAGTCCCACATCAGGCTCCCTGCTCAGCGGGAGGCCTGCTTCTCCCCCTCTCAGTCCCTCTGTTTATGTTCCCTCTCTTGCTATGTTTCTCTCTGTCAAATAAATAAATAAAATATTTTTAAAAAATAAAAATAAAAAAATAAAAGAAGAGGAAGAAGGTAACAGAAGCTGAGACAAACTGAAGACATAGCAAGATGGTACATTTAAAGCCAATCATATCAATAATTAGCACTTCATGAAAATTGTGCAAACAGTCCAATTAATGTCAGATTGGATAAAAAGGCAAGACCCAACTCCCTGCTGCTTACAAGAAAACAACTTTAAGAAAAGCCACATAGGTCAAGTGTAAAAGGATTAAAAAAGACGTCCTGTTACCTCTATTATAAAGAAGGCTGGAGAGACTGTATAAATAGCAAGGTTGATTTTAGAACAAAGCCATTACCAGGGAAAAGATCATCATTTCATGAAGGTCACAGGGTCAGTTTTTTAAGATTTTTATTTATTTTTTTTTTAGAGAGGGTAGGAAGGGGCAGAGGGAACAGGAGAGAGAATTTTTAGCAGGCTTCATGCCCAGTGTGGGGCCTGACATGAGGCTTAATCTCACAACCTGGAGGTCATAACCTAAAATCTAGAGTCAGATGCTTAACAAACTGAGCCACCCAGGAATCCCCAGAGGGTCAATTCTATAAGAGGTCATAAAGGTCTTTAATGTTCATGTGCCTAACAGAGGTTTGAAATAATAAAGCGAAAACTTATAAAACTGAGGAGAAACTGACAATTTTCACAATTATAGTTGAAATATCAGTACTTGTCAGTGATTGATAAAATGTAGAAAACTAATACACCTGAAACTAATGTTATATGTCAATTACATCTCAGCTTTTTAAAAAGAAAATAAGGATATAAAAATTTTGAACTACACTATCAACCAACTTAACATAACTGATATTTATGTAGTACTTGACAGCAGCAGAAACATTTTTTTCAAGTGTACAGGGGCCTTTTATCAAGACAGGTCATATTCTGGTCAACAGGGCAAGTATGAATACATTTAAAAGAATTCAAAATCATACAAAGTATGTTCTTAGGAATTGTTAACAGAACAGATTCTGGGAAATCTCCAAATGTATGGGAACTAAATAACACATTTCTACATAGCTCATCAATCAACAAAGAAACCAAAAGGGAAATTAGAACTTAATTTTGTATTTTTTAAGATTTATTTATGTATTTGATAGTGAGAAAGGCAGCTAGAGAAGGAACACAAGCAGGGGGAGCAGCAGGCAGAGAGAGAAGCAGGCTCCCTGCTGAGCAAGGACCCTGTTGCGGGGCTTAATCCTAGGAGCCCAGATCATGACCTGAGCCGAAGGCAGACGCTCAACAACTAAGACACCCAGGCACTCCATAGAACTTAATTTTTAAAATGTAAAGTGAAAACAATATATCCAAATTTTGAAGCTACAGCTAAACAAACAATTTGTAGTGCAAATGCTTATATTTGAAAAGAAGAAAGAAAGGTCTCAAGTTAAAGACCTGAGCTTCCACCTTTAACTAGAAAATAAAGAATAGATGAAACTCAAACAGAAAAAAGGAAATTTAGAGAAGTGTGGACATCAGTGAAATTGATGGTAAACATCTAACTGGACTGATAGGAAAAAAAGAGTTGGCAAAAATTAATATCAGAAATGAAAGATGATATAACTACAAATATATATATTAAAAATATACTTGTATGAATAAATTTAATAATTTAGATGAAATGGGAAAATACCTTCCTAGAGAAACATACCAAAGCTCATTCAAGAAGAAATAGAATGGGTTGCTTGTTACAGTAATTATTTTACATTATATACAAATATCAAATCATATACTCATATGTCAATTATATCTCAATTTTTTTAATGATAAAAAATAGGTAACTTCATTATCTGTAAGTATTAAAGAGTTTGAAGTTGTAATTAGACACCCCACAAAGAAAATACAAGGCCCGCATGGCATTTCAAATGCTTTCTACCAAATATTTAAGGAAGGAAAAAAATTCCAGGGTTCCTAGGTGGCTCAGTTGGTTGGGCAACTGCCTTCTTTTTTTTTTTCTTTTTTTTTTTAAGATTTTATTTATTTGACAGAGAGAAAAATACAGCCAGAGGGGGAACACAAGCAGGGGGAATGAGAGAGGGAGAAGCAGGCCTCCCGCCGAGCAGGGAGCCCGATGTGGGACTCGAACCCAGGTCTCCGGGATCATGACCTGAGCCGAAGGCAGTTGCTCAACCAGGTGCTCTGGGCAACTGCCTTCTGCTCAGGTCATGATCCCAGAGTCCCGGGATCGAGTCCTGCATTGGGATCCCAGCTTCATGGGGAGTCTGCTTCTTCCTCTGACCTTCTCCCCTCTCATGCTCTCTCTCTCTCAAATAAATAAATAAAATCTTTAAAAAAATTTCAAATTCCTTACAAACTACTCCAGAAAATCAGAGGACGAAACACTCCCTTACTCTAGGAAGCCAATTATTATAATTCTCCACATTAACAGATTATAAAAGAAAAATTATTATCTTCTCAATATTTGCACAAAAAAAAATTGACAAAATTGTAACATCCATTCCTGATAAACTCTCAGTAAATTAAGAATCATCATTTATGAGAAGCCTACAACCATGTTGAATTTGAAAGCACTTTCCCTTCACACACAGGACGAGGGCGATGCTCTCAACTCTGCTGTCACCTAAGTTCAACGTTATACTGAATGTTCTTCTAGTACAGTGAGGCAAGAAAAAAATAACAAGCCAAGATAGAGTAATAGGAAATGGATTTTCCCTCCTACCTGTAACAACTGAAAAACAAGACTAAATATATAAAAAAATGGTTTTCCAGACTCTGGACATCAGACAACTAAGTATAGCAATGCTTGGTTAACGTCAGATTGGAAACACAAATACAACCCTGTACTGGGCCCTGCTTACTGCCTGAATACAGTGGCCAGGGTGCAGGGAACAGGAGCCCAGGTGTAATCTAAATATCTCCCTGTATTAAAGAGAGAAAACTGGGGATGCCTGGGAGGCTCAGTCAGTTAAGCATCTGCCTTCAACTCAGGCCATGATCCCAGCGTCCTGAGATTGAGCCCCGCATCGGCTCCTTGGTCACCAAGGAGCCTGCTTCTCCTTCTACCTGCTGCTCTCCCTGCTTGTGCACTCGATCTCTCTCTCTCTCTCTCTCTCTCTCTCTCTCTCTCTCTCTAGCAAATAAATAAATAAAATCTTTAAGATAAAAATGGAAATTGGGTTGCTGGCAGGCCAAGGCAGCTGGAATTCTCATATAGGAGAAGGATGCATAGAGAGTACTCAAGTTGGCAGTTTTCCTCAGCCAAGCACATGCATCTGAAGAGAAAAGAAAGGAAAAAAGACTTCTAAGATTTGGAAATAAGCAAAAGAAAGTACAGCTTGTATTTTTAGTGTCTTCTGCAACAGTGTTTTAACAGGACCATCCAAAGTTTATGAACTTCTTTAGGATTACTGTACTTGTGTCTGATTTACCATCTATAGAGCCTAATCTCTGTAAAGTTACATGTTAACCTGTAGATTTCTGTTCAGTAGAAAAAGGTTATAGTTTTATTGTCCTGAAACTCATTTACCAGTTTTGTATCTAATCTAGCATTCTTTTTTAAAAATAATATATCTGTAGGGGCACCTGGGTGGCTCAGTTGGTTGGACGACTGCCTTCGGCTCAGGTCATGATCCCGGAGATCCGGGATCGAGCCCCGCATCGGGCTACCTGCTCAGTGGGAAGCCTGCTTCTCCCTCTCTCACTCCTCTTGCTTGTGTTCCCTCTCTGGCTGTGTTTCTCTCTGTCAAATAAATAAATAAAATATTTTTAAAAAAATAATATATCTGTAAATATGCAGTTCCTCCAATACTCTTGGAACCAGTTTTGTTATCTTTGTATCTTTGGTTCCATCATTAATGAGTTAATATGTTTCTGATGCGGTTTTATTCTCTTTTTCTCCCAAATATTTTATTTATTAGAGAGAGAGGGAGCATGAGAGAAGCATAGTCAGAGGGACAAGCAGACTGCATGCTGAAGGTGAAGCCAAATATGGGGCTCAGTCTTAGAACTGAGATCACCACCTGAGCCGAAATCAAGAGTTGAAGGCTTTTTTTTTTTCAGATTTTATTTATTTATTTGACACAGAGAGAGATCACAGGTAGGCAGAGAGGCAGGCAGAGAGAGGAGAAAGCAGGCTCCCTACTGAGCAGAGAGCCGGACACAGGCCTCGATCCCAGGACCTTAAGATCACGACCTGAGCCGAAGGCAGAGGCTTTAACCCACTGAGCCACCCAGGCACCCAAGAGTTGGAGGCTTAATGAATTGAGCTGCCCAGAAGGCCCGACATGGCTTTATTCTAACATTTGTATGAAAGCCATATTTTCAGCTTTTTGAATATTTTACTTTGCTATGATTCCACTGAGATGCCCAAGTGAACACTTCTACCAACTAAAGAGGGCTAGAAGTGTACCTTATGGAACATTTAAGCCCATACATATCTTTTTTTTTCTTTCTTTTTCTTTCTTTTCCTTTTTCCTTTTTCTGTCATGTGTATGTGTCAATGTATGTGCCTGCACATGCCTTTGGAGTGAAGCCCAAGAGGAAATATAACTTTATTTGTGATCTCTGTTTTTATTCCTGGCCCTGTGTTTTTATTTTTGTTTCTGGTTCTTTTTTAAAGACTTTATTTATTTGACAGAGAGAAACACAGCCAGAGAGGGAACACAAGCTGGGGGAGTGAGAGAGGGAGAAGCAGGCTTCCTGCCGAGCAGGGAGCCCAATGTGGGACTCGATCCCAGGTCTCCGGGATCATGACCTGAACCGAAGGCAGTCGCGCAACCACCTGAGCCACCCAGGCGCCCCATTTGTTTCTGGTTCTTGACCAGAGTTGGTTCTAGTAATGATTTGCACTTGTTGATAAACTATTCTCAATTGATGATAGCAACAGATGGAGATCTGACTTTATGGCCTGAACTGTTGGTTATCAGATCAGCTTGATGACGTTTATACTCTTGTTAGCTAATAGATGACAAAATGTGATTTGGTACTTTTTGTAACAAATGTTCCTATAAACGTGTCCTATAAAATATTCCTGTAAACGTGTTCCTATTAATGAGTTCAAATCAAAAGATATATACTGTACATTTGACAATATCTGTTTGAGAACAGGACTGGTGATATTTTGTGTTCTGTGTTTAATTTGACCCATACCTGGAGTTGTAGAGCTGAAGCTTTCTGCAGGTCTGTGTGTCTGTATGAGAAAATTCTTGCCTCTCATTGTATAAATATGTAACATTTTCTTATCTCTGAGTACTTTAATAAATTACATTCTTCATTGATATGATACAAAGACACCACACCTAATTCCTTTTTATCCTGTCACCTCTTTCTTGCCTTTAAGGTCATGTGTATAGATGTGTATATGTCTATATTTGTGTGTGTATAACCCTTCGGGTTGTTTTTAGTGGAAGAGGTTTGGGGTTGCCAAATAAAGGGCAGCATTTTAATTTTGACTTCAGATAAATGATATTTTTTTTTAGTTATAAATATGTCTGAAGTTCAGATTTAACTGGGCATCGTATTTCTCTATTTGTAAATCTAGCATCCCTGGGGAACTCCAGCCATGATCTCAGGGTTGTGGGATAGAGCCCCTAGTAGGGCTTGCACTCAGCAGGGAGTCTGCTTGAGATTCTTTCCCTCCCTTTGCCCCTCCCCCAATTGCACACGCTTTCTCTCTCTAAAATACATAAATTAAAAAATAATGAAATGAAATTTTTTATATTAAGGATTGTGTAGTGAAGAATTAACCTTATCCAAAGAGACATCTGGCCTCTGCCCTTTGATACCTAAAAGGCCGTTTCTGGGATCTGACTAAAAGGGTTGTTCTGCCTGATAAGGATGTCTTTGTTTTGGGGGGGCTTTGAGGACTAAAAAGTTTAATTTATGATTTATGATTTATGATACGGACTTTGGGCCACACCGTATTAGTTCCAACTTCCAGATGAATTGATAACTAAAGGTATTATTTCCAGCTTGAGGGGGCACTGAAAATTAAGAGTCAACCATGTGGGCAGTATGTAATTTGAGCCTTAATAAAAATTCTGGACGCCAAAGACTCAGGTGAGTTTCCCTGGTTGGCAGTAATGTGTTATATCTGGTCACACATTCTGACCACAGGTGGTAACACTATATGTTATATAACTATATAACACTATAACACTATAAATCTATGGGGACAGGTGCCTGGAACTGCTGCATGGACCCGTGTCCCAGACTCTGCCGTGTGCGTCTCTTCTCTTGGCTGATTTTGATTTGAATCTTTACTCTGTAATGAACTGTAATTGTGATTATAAAAGCTTTCAGGGACTTCCGTAAGTCCTCTTAGGAAATTACCAAGCCAGAAGATGGTTTTCAGAACCCCCCCAAATTTGCAGTTAGTGTGATTAGTGACATTAGTCTTGTGGGCAGTGCTCCCTCAGACTACAGTTGGATTACGCTGGGGAGGATATAGCTATACTGTTCATGAGAATGTTGTTGCATTTGATTATGCTGCTTTTTCAAACCTTTATTGAAATGATTAGTAAGTTTACATTGTTTGGACTTTTTCTTTTTTTTTTTTAATAAAATTCTGTGCTCAATGTGGGGCTCAAACTCATGATCTTAGATTAAGAGTCATGTGCTCTACCAACTGAACCAGCCCAGTACCCCTAGAATTTTGGTGTTTGTTTTTTGTTGTTTTTTGTTTTTGTTTCAAGATTTATTTATTTATTTGATAAAGAGTACAGGTGGAAGCAAGGGCAGACAGAGGGAGAGAATCTTCAAGCAGACTCCCCGCTGAGCAGAAACTCCAATGCAGGGCTGGATCTCACAACACATGAGATCATGACCTGCACTAAAATCAAGAGTTAGGTAATTAACTGATTGAGCCATCCAGGTGCCCCAACTTTTTAAAATGTTTTAAATTTTATTTATTTATTTTTAAAGATTTCATTCATCAGAGAGTGAGCATGAGCAGGGAAGAGTAGAGGCAGAGAGAGCAGCAGACTCCCCTCTGAGCAGGGCTGGACATGGAACTCATCCCAGGACTGCGGGATGATGACCTCAGCTGAAGGCACACACTTAACCAACTGAGTCACCCAGGTGCCCCCCCAGCTTTTTTTAAAATAAGGAATTGTAGACAGAAATGAGCATTGAGACTGAGAAAATAGATCCTTTTTTTTCTTAAATATTTTATTTTATTTATTTGTCAGAGAGAGGGAGCACAAGCAGGGGGAGCAGCAGGCAGAGGGAGAAACAGGTTCCCTGCTGAGCAAGGAGCCGGATGTGATACTCAATCCCAGGACCCTGGGATCATGACTTGAGCCAAAGGCAGATGCTTACTGACTGAGCCACCCAGTCACCCCTGCAATATTTTCTGTTAAATGAGAAGAGAGATAAATCAGTCTTTCCTCTTTCATGATTGTTTACAACTTAATTTTGCTTGTTTTGAAAAGTTTTGGGGTGCCTTGGTGACTCAGTTGTTAAGCATCAAGCAGTGCATACTTCCTAACCCTGCTCCTCAGAGAGCCTGCTTCTCCCTCTGCCTGCCACTCCCTCAGCTCGTGTGCTCTCTGTCTCTGACAAATAAATAAATAAAGTCTTTAAAAAGATTTATTTATTTGAGAGACAGAGTACAAGCCATTGGGGGTGGGGGGAGAACAGAGGAAGAGGGAAAATCAGGTTCTCTGCTCAGCCTGACATGGGGCTCTGTCCCAGGACCCTGGGATCATGACCTGAGCCAAAGGCAGATGCTTAACTGGCTAAGCTACCCGGTGCCCCTAATAATTTAAAAAATACAATTTTACTGATTTCATAACTGTTCTTATTGCTTTTGTTCCCTAATCTGAACGTTCCTGCAGTTCTTTAATAAATTTAAATATGACAAAATTCATCTTCATACAAATCCAAATTAGGAGGCTAACATTTCTCACTTTATTAAAACATTTAAAAGTATCTCCTCAGGGGTTGCTTAGGTGGCTCAGTTGGTTGAGTGACTACTGTTCTGCTCAGGTCATTATCCTGGAGTTCCATGATCAAGTCCCACATTGGTCTCCCAGCTCAGCAGGGAGTCTGCTTCTTCCTCTGACTCTCCCCCATCTCATGCTCTCTCTCTCATTCTCTCACTCTCAAATAAATAAAATCTTTATATACATATATATGTTAAATCCTCAAATTACAGTGCAAATGGTATATTGAGCTTTATACCACAAACCATTCCCATCAGAAAAGAGGTGGGGAAATCCATGATACATTTAAAATTGTGTATGGTGCATTATCAGTATGTTTCTAGACAGGAATATCTTTGGGGGTTTTTTTTGTTTTTTTTTTTTAAGATTTTATTTATTTGACAGCGAGAAACACAGCGAGAGAGGGAACACAAGCAGGGGGAGTGAGAGAGGGAGAAGCAGGCTTCCCGCCGAGCAGGGAGCCCGATGTGGGACTCGATCCCGGGTCTCCGGGATCATGACCTGAGCCGAAGGCAGTCGCTTAACCAACTGAGCCACCCAGGCGTCCCAG